>UYWX01020632.1:0-23621 GCA_900622495.1 Hydatigera taeniaeformis | reverse complement strand
TTTTTTTCCACTTCCCTAGCCTTTGATAGGTTCCGGTGGCCGGTGTTGCCTTGCTTTTAATGGAATTTAATTAACTGCGAGTTTAAAAAAATCGCTTTGTGAAAGGCATAAGACTGCTCTGACAAAAGGGATACTGTATGGAATGGTCACCTCGACTTCAACCCCTAAGTCAGTAGGTCTTGGAGCCTTCTCAGTGCCTCCTTTAACGCTAGACGAGCCCGTGTGCACGCTTTGCGTGCGTATCGTGCGCGCTTACCCGTACACTTATACACGCATATAAGCACCCGGAGCAAGCTAGCGAGGCGGCGGCGGCGATGTCGGCGGTAGAGAATTGCGCGTTCGGGTGAGTGTGTTAGTGTGCGTATGTGTGCGTGCCAGAGGGAGGACCGTGTTTGCGCGCGCACCTCCCTATCGATCCACGTTCTGCTCGCTTCTGCACACATGTGCGTGCGTTTGCGTGCCTACGTGCGACTGCTGGCGTGTGTGTGTGTGTGTGCTTGGTGCGGTGCGTATTTATTTTTCGTGAGAGAGAGCGAGCGAGCGAGCGAGCAATAGCCTCCTCATCTTGCGCAATCCTCTGAACGCATCTATTCACACCGCTGCTTCATTACTACTGTTTCAGCGAATTGGCGGAACTGTCACTACCGCCTTTTTTAGATCAAACTACCACAACCGATAAAGGCGGTGAGTGCGTGCACTCATGCTTTCTCACGCTCCTCCTACACTTTAGCGTTAGAACAAGCAAACCAGTCTGCGAGCAAGTGAAGGCTGACTGGCCATCCAGCTATCCACCGCGATTGCCAATTCAGCGTTAATGCGAGAGTTGGGCGTTGAGTGAATGAGTTAGTGAGCGTGTGTGTGCGTGTGTACGTGCGTTCGCCTTCGCGTTTCGTGGCCTCGCTCGCTCGCTCGCCCTCTATCTCTCTCTCTCTCTCCCTATCTCCTGCGTCTCTGTGTGTCCCCACGCAACGACTTCTAAGCGCAAGGACATGCCTGCGTGGTGCGTACGTGTGTGCGCGCGTCCTTTGCGTCGATAACGCAATGCGCAGTGCGAGGCCAGCCAGGTGGTTTGCGTGCGCAAGACGTGATGCACTTGTGCACGCGTGCACGTACGCACGCGAACACATAGTGTGTGTGTGCGTACGTGCACGCGTGCGTTGTGTGCTGGCTTGGCCTGCCGCTGCTACTTTTCGTGCAATTGTTTTCGTATTTGCGTGATGTGCGTGCACGCGAACATACGATGTGCAAAATACACACACACACACACACACACTTGCCTTTACGCAAAGGTGTGCGTGATGTGCTTTTGTATGTGCGGATGCGTGTGTGTATGTGTGTGCGTGCGTATGTTGCCTCCTGTAGTTTATGTGCGTGTGTGTGTGTGTGTGCTGGGTCGAGAAGTGATTTAAGCATCCTTATTTCTCTTAATCCACATTGATAAATGTTTTCCTTGCTATGTCTTCCTACCTCTTCTGACCACTGGCATCTTTTCGAGTTTTACCTTTTTTTCTTTCTGCCAGTGAGATGTAAATCAGCTTATCATTTCGGATGGTATGATAGGCAGCTAATTGTAGGCAAGACTTAACCAATTACTCGGAAAGTTCTTAATTTTCCCAAGTCTTGACCCTGAGCTACTCCTATGAATGAGCAACGCTTATGGAGGCGTAACTTGTCAGCTGCTGCAGCTAATTTCTTCGTCACATCATGGCAGTCCTGATTGGTTAATGGTCTTATGGTGTTTTCTCACGATATTCAATAAAGGCTTTTACGGGTTCTCCCTTGTCAACATCCTCACGACATTTCCCTCGAATTAAGATTAGGCTTTGCACTGTGAAGGTGTTTCCTTCGATTTCTCCACTTGTTGGGCAAATCTAGCTGGACATTTTTAACTCCGAAGACAACAAGCGTAATGGGTTCATAGCAATTTGCAAATGTCTACTAAAATCATGCGTAATGAGTTTTATTTGTCAGATCATAAATCTGTCAGTTGTGGGGCTTTCAATCTCCAAGCCTGCCCTCCTGCAAACAGCAATTTTGCGAAGTCCGCCATCCCCCCTCCTGACAGCGAAGACGAGGGACTGATAGGTGTCAGTCTCTATTTTTAACCTACCTCCTCTCCCTCCTTTCAGCCACAAAACCGAGGAAACAGTTTGCTTGCGATCAGTGTGACAAGGTATATCCCCGCAATCAGAGTCTGCAGGCGCACATCATTCAGGTTCACTCGGGTGAGTGGCTCTTAATGCCTTATCACGTGCCCTCCACTTGGCGCTTGCGTGCACGTACTTATGCATGTGGGTGTTCTCTTCTGCACTCATTCTGTAGATGTGAGACCCTATACCTGTCGAATCTGCCGCAAGGGTTTCGTGCGTAGGTGGGATTTCTACCGCCATCTGAATGCCGTCCACAGGGGTGAGTTCATAACTCACTGCTGATACTATTTCTCACTATCCCGGGGAAAGTAGTGATTTTTTTCAAACTTTTAAACAGGTTTGCACTCAGTGCTAGATGTTTGGCGGATTCTACCATCACTTGTTGGATGTTTGGGCCATTTAAGAAAGACATCTGTTTCACCATATTTTAGAATAAAAATTATCAATTGTTTTACTACCGATAAATTGAAAGTAGCGTTTTTATTATTCTTTAATAATTAGTTAGTCTGTAGACGTAGTCCGTAGCCATCTGCTTCAAGCTCAAGCTGCAAGTTTTATTTGAACAAACGCCATATTACTTGGTTGACGTTGTCAAATATAACATTCTGACACATTGCATTAGATACTAGGGTGCATAAAATGGCTGATTATCTTTAATCAGTCGGAAAGGGCGGTGGTGGTGTGCTTTGTCTTTGTCCTGAGACCTCCCAACACCTTCAGAATTAAGCTGGTTGAACAATCAAGGTAGTACACCTGTAGAAAGTAATACTTGACTTGTTCAAGATGTTGATAAGTCAAAATTTTAAACTTTTTGAGTGAATAGTTGGTGAACTTTCTGGGTCTCTCAAGTCGCTGTTCTGAACTCAAACAGTAAGATTTATGTAAAATAAAAACTTTGATATTGTTACGACCTTTGCTTTGAGTTCTTTATTTCGCTTTCAATTTCTAAAATGGTCATTTTAGAGTAGAGTTGATAGATTGTTTGGGCTCCCTCTCTCTCGAGAGAGACTTTTTCATTAGCTGGAAAGCCGTATAATTTAAAATTATTTAGTAAACGATAGTGTGCCTTCAACCGTATCACGTTTCGGTCACTTTTCATTGAATCCCCTTTGCTCTCTCTGACCCACCGGCGTGTTGTGCCAGGTTACTGTAACTGTCAAAGTCTCTAGCATCCTTTGTTGTAGGCATATAGAAGGGCATAGTTGACGTGCCAGATGTCGCCCTCAACGGTTTTAGTCACCACCTCTATCAGTCTTACATTACTCGTATTTATGTGAATCGGTTTTCATGGCATGGTTTTCTCCGTTAAAATGCTTACGCTTGTTGATCAAGCTTGGTTTTTTAGTGATGCAGTCTTAGTGCGAGACTCTCTCATCAGAATTCTTGAATAAGACTTACTTTACAAGTCGTCTTTGGCTTTTAGTTATCGTGATTTTCCTTTCATGGTGCCTCTTTAGTAACAGCCCATGTGTGATTGGTGCTTTTTCCAAACATTGGCGCGATTTTTTGGCAGCTCGGCTACAACTTTTAGGATAGGCAAGAAATTGAATGACCGATTAACTGCATCTGCTTGCAGATCGTGCCAGAGAGGCGCTAGATGCAGACAAGGTAGAGGAATACGTAACGTGGATGCGTAGTCGAGCCCCTGCTGACATTTCATGGGAGTGTTTGAATGCGGTGCGTGAGGAATTCCCAACTGGCGCGGGTTCGTCCGCAGTAGCCGGCTCAGCCGCTGGTGGCGGAGGTGGCGTGAGTGGTGCTGGTGCTGCTGCTCCTGTCGTCAACACCACTGCTGCTACTGCTAATCCTGGCGGTACTCCCAAAGCCTCCTCTCCAGCACCTGCACCTCCTACTCAATCCTCGACTCCGTCAGCCACCGCCTCCTCTACCTCCACTACCTCCAACTCCGGCGTCACCGTGACCATGATCAAGCCTGCTAATGAATAACCATTGCACACTATTTTTCTCTGCCTTGGCTACACTTTGTCTCTCTGTGTCTGTGTCAGTACGTCTGTTTAGTTGTTTTCTCTGTGGGTGTAATCTCTTGAGTGTGGTACGTGTGAGCACGTGATTGGAGGTGCCTCTTTCGCCCCTCTACCCCGTGTACAGACACGCTGTGATGCAGTACTGGGTGTCATCAAACGCACGCATGCACGGGCACGCACCAACATATTCACGCTTTCCAATTCCTGACGTATCCTTTACTTCAAGGTTTCCCACTTCCTACCACATGAAACCATTTTTCGCGGTGTAAATACACTCATTTATTATTACTACCACAACTAATATTGCTGCGATAATCGCCATGCGTATTCCAAAAAAAAAGTGTCAAACTTTCAAAGTTGTGGTGGTGAGGGAGATTGGCGTTGTGAGGGTTGATTTTTGAAGTCTTCTTTGTTTGAGACGTGCGTGGATCTGGAGCACGACTTGTGATTCAATTTTAAATATGACTGATCAGTAACCCGTTTAATTGATGTAAAAGTACGGTGATTGTTTGACGGTGTGGTAGTTGAGCTTCTGAAACCTGGTTGGATTGTCTCTGTTGCGGATTCTAATTCGATGAACATTTATTATCCGAGGTAATCGGATTTTCGGTGGAGATGGCTTGTGCTGTGCGTCTTTTGGACTCCCATTGGTGCAACGCCGTGTGGACTTTGTCAGTCAAGCGTCTTTTTACTGGTAATTGCTTAGTAGAGGGGCTTCACTGTTCTTATGAGCGTTCAACACCTCAAAAGACGAATTGTTTAGAATATTGCATTATGGAAGTAATGCATAAGCGGTTTTAGTGTGACGCCACGGTGGTGGATGTTGCTGCGTCTTGGATGCCGCGTCGCAGCCCTACAACGCCCATGTCGTGGGCTTATAGTATTTACATCTAAGAGAATGTTCTATCCACTTGCAAAGTAAGTCCCTTGTTGGGTCTCCAAATCTTCGTTTTATTGGTCCTCCACCCAAGCCTCGAGGGCGTCTGAATCTGGTCAATCAAACGGATCTACTCATGTCGTGACTAGACGCGGTATCAGCGTTGGGAAGGCGGTTCTGAATGTCAATAACTCATACATTTCATACAGCTGCTGTCCACAGTTGTCCATACCAAGTAAAGCTAGATGAATGACTTTGAAGGACGAGAATACTTGGAGGTGGTTTACAAAACAAATGAATATAAGTATCAAGGGAGAATACAATGAAGCTGAACAGCTGTGATTTTACTAATCAAGAGAATGGATCTTGGCATCCAGTATTTGATTCGCTCCCTTAAATATCTCACTTCCTGAACAATACCAAAAGGCAGTTTAGTTCACCATAACAAAACATCATAAAGGTTCCGTTCGGATTTGCAGAATCTCACCTTGCAAAGGTTGGCATTTTGACTCAGTGGTATGTGTTAACTGTAAGTAGCTAAGACCTTTATCAACATTAGTAGTAATTTCGCGCGACAACATTGAACTTGGTAATGCTCGAATAGGTGACCACAGAGGTCACCCATTACTTACCAGTTATGAATTTAGCGGCTGAGCCGAAAAATACACTTTACTTACAAAAAAGTAGTAGCAACACAAATTCGGAAAAGTAGCATATTGCACTCACATGTTTGGTCACATGCAAGCGTCCTAATCACAAGTCCGAGTCGTTTGAACTTATCGATCGTCTTCCATCTTCAGGGGAATTACGGGCATTGCTTTTTAGCGAATTGCATGGAAGCTGCGGCACCTTCAGCCTTGACGTTGAGTCATCCTAAGGTCTGCGTTACAAGAACCCAGATAATGAACAAATCTAAGTCTGCGACAGATCCGATTGGTGAGTTGAGTCACGTTGTTGTGCGTTCCCTTTCCGTGTCGGAACCATTAGATATTGAACTTAGACGGCATCAACGAAAGCTAGAGCACACTGAGCACACACTCAAACGTCACGATTCACCGAGTGTTATAGCGAGCTCCTTCCAAGAGACGTTTAATGGTAGGAAGGGGTGGTATGAGTTTGCACAACGGAAATCTCGAGGACGTTCAAAACGCCGATTCTATGAGCCTTCTGTAGAACGTTTTCCTCCAGCCAGTATTACCAAGTCTAGATTGAGAGTTGTCCAAGAAATGCCCTTCTGGAGGTTAGACGCTAACAGATTCCGCAGAACAGTGAGCTCGTTTGAGACTAGAGAAAGAAGGGATGCCAGATGGCGCCAGTCTGCACTTCAAAGCATGCCATTCGCTCATTATCCATGGAAGAAGATTCACAAGCTGTTTGATGAACCCGACCCCTCAAAAATTGCCCGCAGACGACTTAAGTATGCTGCGAAACGGAAATTCATGCAGATGCAAATAGATCGACAACAACGAAAAGTGTCTCAAGAGATTTCTCCAACAAATCCAAAAATTAAGTTGCGTCAACGTCCCCACTCAACGTTGGAAAAGACAACAGCATTCATCGAGGGCGGAGTAGAAGTCATAGCCGATACCAATCCGCTGGAGGACAGAGATCCAAGCCCTTCACTCATCTCTACACCAGAGACACCACTTGCGGCAAAACCACCCATAGCATCAAGACCCAATCCAACCACCAAATCATCCACCTCGACAATGTCTGGAACCGCACCCAATTCCATTCGAACACGAGTTGGTGGATCGGACTGTCGGAGTTGTGAACGCAAAGCCTATCGTGCAGAAAGTGTTGAAGCTCTGGGCCAAGTGTTTCACACCTCCTGCTTTCGATGTGCCAAATGCTCTCGTGTCCTCCAACGCAGCAATTGGAATCACAAGGAGGGCAAATTCTACTGCAATCCCTGTCATCGCAAATTAACTTTGCTAACATTCCGTCACTAGTAGTGAATTTTTAGAAGAAGAACAACAACTATTTCACTTTGACTTAATCACTTTTTAGTTCTAATATTCGTTTCGCTTTTTGTCTCTTTGCAAGTTGGTACTTTAGTTTCTCCCTCCACACGCATCACTTTACAATCATTTTGACTAGGCTAACATCTTTTTTTCCACCATCAATATAAAAACAAATGCAACAATAAAAGAACTTGATTAGATAGTAAATGTTTTACCTACGATGTATTTAGAGAAACCCTTAACCACATGTTTACTTTGAGACAAATAAATAAGGAAGGGTTGACTTAAGTTGTTAATATGCTACGCCGCAAATGTGGACACACCGCAGTCCGTAGAAATGCCAGAAAGGTGGAGGAGGAAGTGCAGCGACTTCACTAGAAGGAGACCTGAGGCAGTGTGGGTGCCGTTAGACGGTTTCGTGTTCTCCAGTTTCCGAGTCGATAACGGCGCTAGATTCCTCTGATGCCTGCACCTGAACTGGTGCAGCCTCCTGTTTTGGAGCTGGTTCATCAGCACTGTGCGATGAATGTTGGACCTCGTCTGGGCTTTCTTCAATAACAGGTGCGTCCTTCACTTCTTCTTTGCGTTCCTCTTCCATGAGGGAGGGTTCAATCTGAGCGGAGTGAAGATGAGAGACATTCAGCAAGAGGCTCACAACTGCAATGTTTCTGTACCAACTCCTGAAATTAGTTCGGCTTGGTAGTAAGTGAATTGTTTAACTTCAGCATGTGAATAACCGAAGGTTCGTTCAGGCACGAGTGAAGCAACAAAAGCAGAGAAGAGGCTAAACTCTAATTCACCAACAGAACAGCAAACTTTAAATGGAAAGAAGAGACTGACTCACACTAATGTTGACTAATTTATCCTGATCCACGTCTCCTCCGTCCCTATTACCAACGCGCACCCGTTTTGCAGGGCTTGGCATTAAATCAGGAGACCTCCTGTCCAACAAGACCTTCGCGTTACTTTCGCCAAAAGTGGATGTCTCGCGCTTTAGCGAGGGTCGAGAGATCACAAACCCGATGCCACCCTCTGCTCCTTCTACTGATTTAGAAGGTGTCACCGTCTCCTCTTTGCAGCCGGCGTTGGCTCCGGTATTTGCCGTTCTCATCGTGTGTTCAGGAGGCTCAAGTCCTTTCAGACCGTCTTCCGCATTCTTGGGTGTGCAGCACTCACTGGATCCATCTGGGTTTGAGCTCGTGGAAACAGTACTAGTGACAATTGTAGTCGATGCAGCAACATCGACGGGGGATGGAGTTGATGTAGCCATGGAAATGGTATTAACAAAGGCTTCCAATTGACCCATTGGCCTAAGCATTTGGTCAATGGGCGGAACAGTAGGTGTTGTAGGCTGAAAGTTCAGTAAAGACGTACATTTAAGCGATTGTTTCAGCTACTCATAACACCGTATAGTGGCTGCGATTGACTAAAAAAGAGCGGTACCAAATACGAATAAAGTACTTGAATGAGTTGTGTATGAGAAGGAACAAAAATAGCATTATGAGGTCAGTATTTAATGAAAACTTGGCAATTGCTGCACCACAATAGTTCGCGAATGTGCTATAAATAATCGAAATCCAAAGGACCGTCTTTCAATGAAATTTGTTTTAAAACAAATAAAAATTCTGGTTGAATGGACGTACTTTAACAGCTTCTTCACTTTCACTCTCTAAAAATATTTTCTGCATTCCGGTAAGCGATCGGGAACCTTGTGACACCCGACTATCTGATGCTACTCTAATTCGAATTTCGCCTTCCTCAATACTGGTATCTTCCAGCCCCATATCATCCACCCTTTTCTCCTCTCTCTCCTGTACTACATCGCTGATTGAATCTTCCGATTCCTCCAGAATCGGACGGAACGATGAGGACGTTCGGCTGCTCAAAAATGGCCGCTGTAATGTGTGCTTTCCGGGAATACCAGGACTGTAAGAGCCAATCAAAATCTCTTTTGAGGGTTTTTGTAGAACTTCCGACAGATTGGAAGGGGGATGCTGAGAAAGCAGAATGGAAATAAAAAGAGCACCTGTAATGGCATGAGAATGACCACACATCCGCAAGAGTGCTTACTCTTTCACTAAGGGAACGATAAAAATTGATGCACGGTCGCCTTGGTGGTGATACGGATTGTGTAGAAACCGCGTTGTCATCATCTACATCATCCTCCTCCTCATCTGAACGTTTGGTGCCAGAAGAAGAGTCTTCCACGGAACTATTAGAACCACATTCAGCAGAGGTGCCATTCAAAGTAGTTGAGGATCTCTCAATACTTGAACAGAGTCGAGGATCGACGTTGTATATTTTACTAAGGAAAAGTTGTCAAATGAAAAAGGTACGCGCGCACTTTCCATAACAATCGACTGTTGACACAACCAAGCAAACTTTCTCAAATCCACGCAAAAACTTATCTGGACGTGTGTAATGTTTGCGAGGGTCAGTTAACAGCTCGCAGATTCGCTGAATAGTGAAAGGTGTCCTGAGAGTTTAATGTTTAAGCAAGACAATACCCCTCAAACTGGTTAAGAACTTTGTAGACCCTTTCTCTAAGATCGTTTAATTCCGCATTTCGGGGTATACTTCGGCGTCCGCCTTCATCAGTGTCCTCAATAAATTCGTCCATGATATGGTTAAACTTTTGCAGAATTAAGGGCTTAATATGGAACCATGGAATGCTATACAATAAGAAAAGGACGCCATACAAAGTGAGTCCGTGCTTGGCAACTTCTCGAAGGTACTCTTCGAGGATCGGGGACGGAGCCCGATTCGCCTCGATTTCAAGATCTAGCCAGTGTCATAACGAAAAAAAATGTACTGGTTAAAGCCGATAGAATACTTTCTTTATTTTCCATATCCAGGAGTGTCATGTGTGCAGGAGACCACACAGCAACAGTAAAATTAGCAAACAACACAGAATGGTATTTAATAAACCAATAAAAATACCGGACACGAAGTCATAAAGCGTGACGCCAACTAGACAAATTAAAACATAAAATAATGCTGGGGTATAAGTGCTAAGTTTTCTTTTTTATTATTCTACATATTTAAAGGCTTATAGATGCTAAACATGATATCATGCTGTGCTGAGCTTATGAGCACTGCAGACTTTTCTACAATTGAATGATTATTCTTGCAGTGCATTTAATTGTCCGAATATTTTGGTTTATAGATACCAAGGCAGTACGCCTTAGCTATGTTTTCCAAAGGCCACATTTGTACAGTACTATGTTCACTAAGCAACTAGCAAATCTTGCCTTCCTAGCTTCATAATTTAGCAGTTTCTTTAATTGTGTTTGTTCATTCAGATTTAGAAGGCTCGATAGCATAAACATTTATTTTTATTTGTTTGAGTAAGTGTAGCGTGCGTATATCGTAATATATTATTTGAGACATTTTGCAAGGAGGCAAGCTCAGGTGAGCCTTCATTTGGCGTGTTCCTTTGTGCCTGTAATGCTTTTTATGTGCCTTCCTGACGTTCGGCGGTTACATTAGGATTTGTCTATCCCTTATACTCGTGCACTGGACTTCAGATCATGTTCGGAACTTGTTGTGTTGACCCCCTTGGGATAGATTTAGACAGCTTCCCTTACTGCCTTCTTCCGCCATGTGGGATGTCTCAGGACGCTACGGCGCTCACCCTTTAGTTCGATTTTTGGATGAGTTTGAAGGAAGTCCATGCAGTCGCCTGATACTTTCCATCGGGTGGAATAAGCAGTAAGTGTAGCTGGACACATGTATTGCATGAGGAATTAATAATTCGTCCTGTGCATGGCCCAAAGGCCAGTCCACGCGTACAAGAGCAGGCCGAATCTTAAAGCTCCTGCCAGATATCACGTGGTCACATCAAACAATGTATTAAAGTCCACATGCATAAACTGGCTTGGGATGCAACTTCAAGCCTGTCTGAGTTTCTAGCAGATGTGCCTTTGCCATTACCACGGCAGTGAAAGCAATACCCATGTTTCATTCTGTAACTCTGCTCGCACGAATGATTTCGACTACGTTTTCGTATAGATATATTCCCTTATTGAGTCAATAAACTAGAAAAAAACCGGCATTTTGGATGCTCTGTATATTTTGACGAGACTTGATGCATACGTTAGCCACTTAGACGCGTAAGTCTCTCCTATGCACTAAAAATGTCACTCACTTATAGAGCGTTTTCAGGCATGGGTTAAACAATCAGTTAGTCCTCATGAATCTAACCCGTCAGATTGACAAAGATAAACTCGTTTAACGTTGACCTTACAAAGCTGGATGCCGCAACTAAAGAGACCCATTTCCCTCCCCTCATGCAAAAGTTCTAAGAAGACTGTGAATCGAATAAATACCTTGGGTAGGCAAAAATGTGGCGTAAAGGCAAGACAAGTAGGTCCATGTAATGCTGCGATCTCCTACACACGTCTGGCACATACGATATTGATTGGTCGATTTTCCATGCCCTTTATAATCCGCTTTAATGGCAGCCTCACCTTCGGTAAGGCCATCTGAGGACACGGCTTCAACCTTAAGAATGTGGTAAACTGTTCACCCCTAAACCAAAGGAAGCACCGTTTAATTCAATCGTTTGTTCCACATCAGAACATACATTTTGGGTGTTGAGTTCCATGGCCCATGAAGGGTAAGTGAGGACTTAGTCATCACAAACAACTTGGCACCGTAGACTTAGCATTGCACCGCATAAATTAATCAAAAAAAAAAAAATAACGAAAGTTTTCAGTGCAAGAACAAGTCTTATGGACGTTTGTAAAACGAAGGCACCGTAAGATTTGCACTGCCTGCAAAATCATCGGACAGCTTAAAGGTGTGCTTGTGGTTAAGTGCCAAAGAAAAACAACCTTCCTGCCTTTGACCGGGAGGTCTCACACACCTTTATTAACAGTCACAAAATCTGTCTTAGCCTTCAAAGACCTATTGGACCTCAAGGAGGTGGTGTACAAAAGAAGGGATGTCTTCCGACTCTGCGTATGCATAGATCGTATTAAATAAAAAGGTAAAAATAAACAAATGATCTTCATTATAAAGTAGCCATGTTAAAGATAAAACAAGCAATAGACTATGCCATCCGGCCTCCTAAGTACGCAAAATAATCTAAACTAGAGAACTTTATTGAATTATGCAGGCCATGGCAATTTCTGGGGAACCAGATCGATGTCACAGGCCGTCAGTTTTCCCGTCTTGATAAAATTACATGCTCTTTTGCCTTAATTCATAAAATACCGATTTCAATTGTGCTTTATGAACAATTTTGTTGATGTATGACCACAGTTCAACAATATCTGGTGGTGATAATACATTGTACTATAATTATAAAAGTAGTTAGTAATTTAAGAATCACCAATCCTGAGTTTTGCATGGTTGCTTTTTTCGCAGGCATCGTTAGGTAATCATTTTACTTTGTTTACATATATTGACTTGATTATCACAAACAAAATCCAAAACAGAATGTTCTAAAATGTCATTAAGATATACTTCAGGGCTAACTAAATCGAACAGTGCGAATGTCATCCCCAGATGGTATTGGCATCGATCATGAGATGATAACATAGGTGGTAGAAATGGACTTACGTGGTACCTGATTAATGTATCATTAGCAAAAAAGGGGCCTTAAAAGCCCGGATGATACTGCAATACTTCGTTTGTGTGGCTGCTTTTATGCATAACGGTTGCGTTTACAAACACCCTGATCTTGTTGAGTTAAAGTCCGGAACGGTACTTGTACCGTTGGATTTCGAGCCCACAGACCGCAATTTAGATGATGTGTTTACTGGAACTATTTTATAGCCCAACAAACCGTAATTAAATGTCAGAACAAAAAATAATATGCTTGTTTTTTGGTCACGGGGAGAAAGAAATGGTAATATAGTGACATTAATAAGATAAGATTGTAAAAACGTCAAAATTGTCATCTGCCAGCTGAAAGACGCAGTCAGCACCATCAGCCGGGTCATAAAGTAGACGAGAGCCTCGATGACGCATGCCCATGGGGTTATATGACGCCTGGGATGGGGCCAAAATTCAACTATCTAATCGCTAACGCATGAAGAAGGCTTAGATTTTACAAAGTAGATTGAGACTGAGACATCAAAACCTGGGAGATCCACTGACTAGGAATGACAAAGAAACCTTCTAAACATGATGCATTTGGAAGTTGACATTCATTTAAACCGCGAGAGGTCTTTACAAGCTCACTCGTCACAAAGTGAATGCCATAATGAGAGACTCTGGCTTAGCAGGCGTCACAACGTTGCCAAGTCCACACTTCTCATGTGTCTTTTCAAAAAGGCATGCAAAAAAAATGGTTCTCATTGCACACGTGATTGGCAATGCCATTTCCTGTTGACATCTAGACTTGAGTAACCTCCTTCTATTCCGCATTTACTTTAGGGAAACCTCAACTCCTTCTCCTCGTGCATTCACTGATTCCGTAGCTGTAATAGTTTGCGGCAGGTATTGGCGTGAGGTAGCTGTCACTCAAACTCCTGTTTCTGAACCGTTTGATAAGAGCAATCTTCAGCCTTCTACACGTGGCCAGTCTTTGTGTTTATGACCTGCCGAATGGGGGCTTAAAAAGGAGTAGGAAATGGTGTTAACAATTGAAGCGAGTGACACCAGGCGTAAATCAAGTTGCAAATTTCGTTATAGAGTTGCTTGCATTGTCTCTGCGAAGGTGTCAATTAGGCGAACACACACGACTTCCACAAGTGCTCCATTAAGTGGTTGTGATTCAGGTAGGGGAATCAGAATGTGGAAGGAAGAAAAAACTGAAAAAAATCCAGACTCCACATCGATTCAGATCCACGAATCTGTATCGTGGAGACCGTGAGATGGTATTCCAATGCCCTGCGATGCCCAATTTGACGGCCTATTCGCCCGAGTTTGTTAGTAGAAGTTAGGCTTTACATAGCTCTGTGTTAACAAGAAAAGATCACTGGTTGGCTTAATAAGAAGTTTCATGATAGCTGGTATGACCTGAGATGACTTGGCACGAGGCGTGTCTCCGCAACATTAATGTGCAAAGTAGGCTTGTTGCTTAGTAGTAGACTTCGCTCCAAAGCATCGGTTTTAAGGTCAAATAGGTTAGAATAAGTTTCTCCCACAAAATGCATGTCTTCAAGTTCAATTTTGTATGAACTGACACAACTAGCAGGCCACCAGAATGAGAGGATACACCCGAGCCCTCAATGTTCCCTTTTACTCTCCCTCCAATGACCAAGCAAGCCGTCCGATTGTCTTGTTTTCAAGCAGCGAGATAACGACTTTCACAGATGATACTGTGGTAATGGTTTCCAAAATCCAGTCATTTATTCAAGATTGTTGTAAAAATAAAGCGCTTGAAAACCTTCGTCTTTAAAGAATTTTATAAACTCATTTGTTAAAATCTGTTTAGAGTGCCAGAAACCGAAGTCGTGCTGACGTAAATCAACAAAACACTGTATAATTTAATCACAATTTAAATATAAAAGGCATCCTAACCATACAATAAAGACCAATCGAAATGTGTTAGTTTGCCTTAGAATGAGAGATGGAATTGTTGAAAGGCGTCTTCCATGTGAGAACTTGAAATTCATCCACATTAAAATTGAGCGTCCATAGGCCATCGTGAGCATAATTCATCCAATAGGAGCCGGTGGTGCAAACTACATGCCAAATTAGCCCATACTTCTCATCAAGGTAGGCTTTCAATTTGGAGGTGAACATTTCCATATTCCCATGCCTTTTGCAACGTTCAAGGATTTCCACAGCTTTGGTGGTTATTTTAACCTGATCCTTAAGAAACATTCGAGTTGAAATGATAGAAACATTGCGTGGAAGCTCCATGCGTGTCTGTGTGTGAAATGAACTATGAGACACACAATAAGGTGTATCTGACCTAGTCGGTGTGGCCTTGACGGTTTGTGCCTCTAATTAGATCATCGGTGCAGATCTATCATACCACTGGTGAAGAGGGAGCACATTGTTAGGGCAATTATATAGGGTGAGGTGTCACACACGACTCAGATCCACTCTCCATTTGAGGCATAAATATAGACATTGTGTTGGTAAATTTATCTATCGCTCTTCTGTATTCAGTAATGAACAGAGTGGTGAGGATTGTTCTTCCTCAAAATGGAAAAGTAGAATATGACAAAGAAGGGTTGCGGCAACATTTAGGTCAACTGTTGAGCAGCAACATGAACAGCGATCGCGCTGGCTCAGTGGGAAGGGCTGATTTGGTCCATAGTGGCGTTTGCGAAGCGTACGATCGGAGGCGAAGAAAGTCGTTAGTTGGTCTGTTGATAACTACTTGAACTTGCTGCGGCTGTAAATGCTGTCTGCCAAGAGCTGCCATGTGAGTAAACACGCAGTGTCTCTACTATCCCTTTTCTAAGGGGACAAAATCCAGAAGGATGCGTGAGTAGAGTGTAATGTCATCGTTTTTAGGCAGTAGTCATAGGACCTCGCTTGATCTTCCGTAGGTGTTCCATTTCAGATGGAACACCTCGAATACAAGCAATTTTGGGATCAAGAAATTATATGTTCCCATTGATAATATCGTTGTCATTATTAAGTGATCTCCATATACTGTACTTGTGTTAGAAGAGGTGCTCTTAGGACCGCGTCTCTGGGTTCTAAGCTTCTTCTACCCTCAACAGGAGGCAAGGTACCTGCGTACTCGTTATCCACGAACCATCGAAATCCGTTGCAACTTCATAAGACTGACATGATCTCTATGGACAACCGTATCTATTGCTTGGGTGGCTGTTCTTTGAAAAGCGGTTATAAAGCTCACCTGCTTTCATAGGATTGGAGCTTTGAGTAGTGCTGCTGGACTCTCGTCTCTGTTTTCCTTTCCAACTGCGCATGATGCGACGGAAATATTGGGCTTGATTTAGTTATTGTTAAATCTCTTGTCGAACCCTAACGATATGAGGGGTTGTTTGTTATAGCGACTACTTCCACTTTCGGTTATGTTTTAATTGGAAATGCGATTTTTTGAGTGCCAAAGTAAAAGGCGCTGTTTAAGTATGTGCGCCTTCTTAACTTACACCAACCTAACCCACCTGCACAAGTCATACGCAATTCATTTAATTGTCTCTTTTCTCAACTTTTCTGGTGTGCTCCGTCACGTCTTCTTTGGTCATGATGGGGACTCCTGGTTCGTATATATCGCTTTGGTAATCCATTGGAAACATTTTTATAATTATCGTTGTACTTTATTTACTTAAGTAGTACGTTTAAGATATTTATGAGAAGTTAATTTAGCGATGAGAGCTAAAGCAAAATCCCTTGCCAGTTTTGGCTGCAGCTTCTCTTTCTTTGGTTTATATTTGCCTTCGCTCATACACCCACTGAAGTCTTCACAATTTTTCTCGTTTAAAACCATAATTTTGGAAACGTTTTGTGTTAATGTCATGTTCCTATGAGGTGTAAATCCTTTAAGTCTCACTTTTATGACGCAATTTTCAATTTTTATTTCCTTCCTGATTGATAAATTTTACGATTTAGTACCAGCAACGCTAAGACCCCTGATAGACGATCGGTTGGCATATGTAAACTGGCCTTAAATTATGGCTTTCCGACATTGAGAATGACTCACTGTTCTGCAGTAAAAGTGGCGCTTGATTTACTATTTGTTTTCTTTTTTTCGATTACATTAAAGTCATAGGCCAAACGAAAGTTTGTCACTTTATTCCATTATTGCTATTTTCAGCTTATTCAGTGAGACAGTTTGAACAGGAGGGCGAATTTAAAGGTGCACTGAGACCAGACAAAGTGGTTTGCATGTAGGAATACTTCACGGAAATCGTTTAACCACATAATAACGCAAATAGTAGTACTGTCATGCCGGAGAGGGTAGATTCTAAGCCGCAGGTGTCCGCCACAGTAGGTATACGTGCGACCCGATTTGGAATTGAAGGGAACAGTCGACCTCGTGTGAATATTGCATCCAATAGGCACCACGCACGAGGATGACATGCCAAACTCGTCCGAATCGTGACTCCAACCATCGCTTCAAATCACCTACCGTTTGTGCCTCGTTGAACTTTGAACGACTGTTGCTGCTCGAGGCAAGGCGGTAAATCTGGTTAATGATTTCTGACTGACGTTCAGCTGACATACTGGCCGAGATGACGCGAATTTCGGGATCCTCCAGTCCTGAGTAAGTCCGATTTCCAGAGCTACTTACTGGTGTGGCTTTGGAGCAATGTCTTTGTGTGTTTGCGAATGGAAAACAACGCTTTAACAGAATGTTAAGTGAATTGCCTCTCATAAACTCTCATCAGCCTGAAAAGTCGTTTTCATTGACGTTCATAAGCTTAAAGTGGGGCTCTTCGAGTCTTTCTCTACAGCTCTAGATGATAACGGTAGAAGGGCGGTGTTAAGGCGAGGTTGATTTGACAGCAAATTGCAGGAAACTGTGCCTGCAAAAATAATGAGCTCTAGGGCAATTTAGCCAGTATGCTACCTTACTTCTGTGAAACGTTCATCAATATTTAAACTTTTATAAATTTATAATCAGCTGGACGTGAAAAGCGAGAATTTTTGCATTGTTAACGCAATTGACACAGAGCTTTATATTCGTCTTCAACGCTTACACAGCACTCATATGTACGAGGTGTCCGTAAACGCAAAAGTTAAGTTTCATCCATTGACATGGCAACGTTAGTAGGGATACATTAAAGGGGCATCTTACTTGTCATCGTCAAGCAGGCCAAGTTTTTCCCGATACACCTTCATAGTTATAAAGTCGCCTTCCGAGGTCTCAAACAGCTTCATCCATGACTAGACGAAGTGAAAACAAATTTTTTTTCAGTTTTCAACCCTTTGGTAAGCTAATGATACAAAAAAAATAAAAGTGAACGGGTCGATTATCCATGGCGTCCTACTTACAATATTTGTAAGTAGCATGGACAATACAAACACAAATTTGAATGTGTTGAAATTTTCCTTTTTCCCTTGCACGTATGAGCATATTTGGAAGTCGTATTCTTTTTTTCGCTTTTTAGGGCACCCATCAAAATCTGTCAAGTAAAATTTAAGCCAGTAAGATCGCAATTTTGGCTTGCTCATATTGACACGTTTTTTATGCTTGATAAAAGCCAATGTTTACTCCTATGACCTGGCAGCGGATTTTACAACCTGCTTTATTTACCTTTTAATGAGGATGGGGTTCCTTCTAGAAAGTGATTCGTCTGTTTTTGCTCCTGCGAGCCTTCAAAACTGAACTCACAAGGTGTGCATTAAAGGACAAAACTTTTGTCAAACCTCCATAATGTCCAAATCACAACGTCCAATTCTGGGCATTTGAAGAGCTTACTTGTCATTAAATTGAAAAGACGGCTTCAACTCACTGCAGTTGATGCAATGGGTGGAGTTAGTGGTTGGACGTTTTGTTGGAAGTAGGTACAAGCACAATAAAGGCATTTCAAGTAAAAGGGTTCGAAAATGAAGTAGAGAGTTGGTAAACTAACCCGCACGAGTGTGTCATCCTCAATGTCGTTTCTCCGTACGAAGTTCTCCAAATCAGTTCGACTTATGATGCCATCGCTGTCGGTGTCAATCTCGTGAAAGGCTTGAGTAAATGGATCTACTTCAACCAAGTTGGGAGTATTTCCACCACAATGGTGCATCGCTACCGAGGGAGGTGAAACCAGCGGTTACGCGGTCGCAGGCCGGCGTTGAAAAATTGTGACGACGGTGTCGACAAATGCGCAGGTAATGGTCCACTTTGGCCTCATCGTGCCCCCCAAAGGTCACTTTGGTTTAGCACCATGAGCAAATGGGAGGCCAAATGAATAAATTTTTTTGCGCATCGAAAACGTGTTTGCTATGTGATAAAAGAGCTCCTCAAGTAGAGGGGCTTAAGCAAACTAGCAAGGGTCTTCATCGTTTAAATTTCCGGCCTGGTTGGCCTCTTAACTGGTACGGTGGGTGTGTTGAGGGATGTGCCGTAGGTGGAGTTAGAAAGAAGGTGGTGGCTACATTACAACTCTCCTCTTCGACTGCTTTTACGATTTTGCGGTCGCCTTAATGTTCATCTTGCTCTGGGCTGTCTTTGAATCACATCATTGTTTTCAACTTCTACTCCTATCCTACTTTCAGTCATATTTTCCCATGGGGAAATCTTTGGTGCTCTCCGCACTCGAAGCAGGTTTCTACTCCAACTCGTACAAGGTTTGCGATGTTGTGAGAGGAGCTTGCGAGATAGATGTGCCAGTCATCGGCACCTACGTAGCGTACATTACACTCATCAGCTTCAAATGGACCTGCAGTTGCATTCGGCCTGGAGGGAGGAACTAGAGCCGGAAAGTTCCGTTGACCATCAATCTTCTTCTCGATTAGACTTCCGGATGGTAGTTTTAGGCGGACGCATTATAGGGTAAACGGGACCAAACATGGTCGTTCACGTAATGTGGTTTAGCCTCTTGCCGCTGTCGGAATCTATGCCCGGCTGCGGGAAGATGAAGTATTTAATAGCATGTCAGTAGGAGACGTATAAGAGGAAGACGCTGAATGACGACGTCGTTCCCAGTCCTGATGTGGTGAGGTCAAAGGTTCTCCCGCTAGAGGTATGTCCTTCAAATACATCGCAGAAAATTGTCACTTAGATTCGTTTTCTGCTTCCCTCAGCGTAACTTCTCGATACTTCTTCTTCGGCAGTAGAGGACCTTAAGCATGACTAAAGACTTATGTTCAGACAGGCAGTTACATGAGCTAAAAAATAGCCCACATGACAAAAGCAAGATAGCTGCTAGATTGCCAGGTGGTCACTTTGTTAGTTACCTTGCTATTATTTGCGTGATTCGAGCTAAAGCATTAGCCCAGCTCTACTTGTACTTCTATGTTTAAGCTGCCCATGTTGAGGAGAGGGGAATAGTTAAATGGGACACCAATTTTTGTGGCTGATAAAACGCGATGGTTCTTCCGCAGAGTGGCGCTAGGCAATCTTCATGTCATTTCTGTTTCCCTTATCCGTTCTGTAAAGGACGCTTAATAAACACTCACTTTAAAGAATCATCCTATGAAGCCAGAGTTTCAGAAGCCTTAGAGTTGATAGGGAAGCACTACACTAGTTAGAGTCATGAGGACGCTGTAATTTTATTTCATATCTCCAAAAATAGGAATAACTTAAAAACGAGAGTGAATTCCTTATTACACGTAATCACCACGGCCATTCGGGGTGCAAGATTCTTTCGCCGACGCAAGCAGAGCTAACATTTAGTTTATGCAAAACTATGTCTAATTTTCGATATCCGGTCACGATGGTCATGATGCATAAAGCAACTGCGATCAAGGACTACGCATTAAAGTCCTGACGGCAGTGTCGACACGTTTCCGATATCTGAGCATATGCATTACATTGATCAAACAGTAAGCATGTTATTTATTTGGTTTTAATTTAATTTTTTTCATGAGCCTTTAAGTAATTTGTAAGGCTATATGTGGACCAATAATTGTTTTATCCTTCTACGAAATCCGCAAAGGCTCGATTTTGTGTATGCTTGGGTGCGTTCGGTAGTGCTTTGCTTTCTCATGCATTGATTGTATTCCTGTTACGATTTTGTTACCACTTTACACTAAACGATATAAAAGTTTTTTACTTTGGATTTTATCTAGAGAATCAATCTAGTAACTTGAGTGTCAGATCCTGCAAGCATTCTAAATCTGCTGCTAAAGAATACATGTCCGAAACCAATGGTCAGTGTCGCAAAATGGAGGGTCTAGAAGACAGAAACCTTTTACCTTATGGTGAAGTGTTGTGCCCGTGCCAGTTTGACAGGCCAGTTTGCTCTCTTAAGTGTCAGCAAGCAAGTAAATTTTCCTTTTACGTTTACGATTGTTAATGTCAGAAACATTTAGCTTTCCAGACACATGCGCGCGTTGTATTGATCGGCTCCATGCAGTACTACATGCGTCAGTCAGCGTAGGTCCCGGTTTTTTGGCCCAGCCATTGTAAAGCTCTTTATAGGAGTTATCGGTTTTACGTATAGAAAATACAGAACTGAAACAGCTACTGGAATCAAAAAAGAAGGCGATTTCCATCTTTCAAAAACAAGTAATGCCCTTTTTCTAGTGGGTTATATTGTTTTAAATCCGTTTGCTGCTAATTACGTGCCATTTCTTTTTCCTGCCCAGTTGAATGCAGTCAAGTCAAATGATAGCACTGACTCCGGAGCGTGTAATTTCCATGACCTTGGTTTGAAAAAGGTTTGTAGAACGATTTACTTGCCAAATTTTTACGCATATGGCCGTTATTTTAATTGGCAATTTAGGAGAATGAACGCTTATCAAGTGAACTTGCACTCGCAAGAGGTAGATTAGACAGTATGAAACTTGCTTGGGAAGACTGCTTTAAACGGTAGGAAGTGTCAAATTTATTTGCATTGTCTTCTGGATGCGTCTTTTAAGCACTCAACTTCAATACATTTTAACTAAGGGGGGGTAGGAATCTCTTTATCTTATGCCATTAGATTTGCTTTACCACTTAGTTTAAAGAACGAAAATGACAAGCTGCGCAAAACCATTTCTGAGCTACAATTAGCTCTAAAGGATTCCAAAACAGATCTTTTGAGTAAGTTTTTTTGGCATGCACGCATCATGGGTTTTATCATGAATTTATTTACGAGAAGTAGTAAAAACGATGATTAACTGCATTGAAATTATTGGTTTATTTAAAAATGTAAGGAATTAAGAATTAAATTTAACTATTTCACCTAGATGTTGACCCTACTCAGTAAATCGTGTTGCTGACTCACTTATGGTTGCACTTGATTTCGTGTGTCAACATTTTAGGTGTGTTAAGGCATGGTAACAGGCATACTACAAAATAGAGGGCTTGGTACCAAGCACAACTCATGTTTCGTCAAAATGCTTCACGCATAGGAAAAGTCACGTTTACGGCAGTCGCTGTTGCGAAACACTGAACTCATGATGTGGGTTGACTCACACTGATTACGGTTTTTTGGAGGAGTAGTTGATTTGCTGGTTAACACATGCGCATTTTTCCCAGAATTCTGGGCAGATACTCATTCTGTTTGCTTCTAGTTTTTTTTTGAGCAATGCAGCTGCTTTCCTCAATGCTTAATGCAAATTTGTTATTTAAAAAGATTGAATTTTAATCAATCCATTTCACGAGTGTTAGCAACTACGAAAAATTGTGTTTTATTAATTCATTTCTCAAGATAAATCTGAAGCTGGCTCTTCAGGCTCGAAACAGTTAAATACTCCCTCAAAGTTGTCTCAGGGAGGTAAAGGAGGCGCTGACTTACCGTTTGAGAGGCTGACAGACGAATCTTTCAAGTGCAGGTGTTCTCATTTACGTCAGGTGGAGGATCTCAAAAAACGCATTGAAGAGCTACAAGCAAATGTAAAGCGCACTTTATTTAACGATCCTATTGCCTTCAAAAATAGACAGAACATTTCCTTATTTGCGTGCTTTTATGCCTTGCAGTTTTATTCGTGGGCGAATATCGCCACATTAACATTGTAGGAGGAGAGTCAACGCAATCGTGCAGATGATCTGAGTATCTCCTTAGAGGCATACAAAATGGCTCTTGAAAAACAATTCAAGGAAAACAGAAAGTTCATCAAGCACGTTTCAGCACTGTTGGAAAGTTCATCCACAGTTGAAGAAGGTACAGCGTCTTCTTCATTCCTTACGCACGAATTCTACAAATCCTACGTACATTTTTTTTTCAACACTACAATGCCTTAACGGTTGTTGCCTTTGGACAAATCAGTCGCCCAGTGCAGTATTTTGGGGATGAATCCCTATTTCGTTTGCTGCTTCACCCGATGGTGGGGAGTTGTTGCACAAACAGTATCTCATTAGTCATAAGCCACTTGTAAAAGCAGAAAATTTGCAAAAACGTATTTATTGAGTAGGCATTAAAATGTGGCGGCAATCCACGAGGCGTTTTTATTCTCATAGGTGTCATTATCAAGGTTTATGGGAGGGGAAAACTGTGCAGAGCAGGAAAATGACATGTCTTGTTTAGCTGGAATTGATGTTTTCAGTGAGATTGCTTTTTTTATGCTTTCTTTCATGACTTCTCTGGAAGTTGGTTTGATTGCGAACACTGAACACTCAGCATGACTGGCTGTTGACGGCGTTTGTGCGTGATTGTGCTCACTTTTAGCGAAATCCCCAGAAACTTTGCATTCTGCTGTATGCAAGGAGTTGGCACAGTGGATTGAGCAGGCACTGAAGTCCGCAGTGCATGCCAGTGGTAATCGTATTCAAATAAACAACGGCGATTCTCCCTCAAGCAGTGAGGTCTTCTCTCCCGCATCCTCGCCCTCTTTAACGCCTCCGCATTCGCCTTCCAATGACACTCTTCCTGTGGAAAGGCAGTATCGTCGGCACCCAGTAAACAGTCGGGTAAGTTAGTCTTTTCCACTTGCCAGTCAGCTTTATTTGTTCCCCTCTAAAGTCATTAAATTTGTATCCCCGAAGGCAAAACTTTTGATTTCTAGTTTAATCACCTTAACCTGACTGACTGTGGGTCAGTGAAGTGGTCACATCGCTTGCGAGGAGTTTTGTTGATCTCGGTGCTAAAACATTGAATGAATAGTTTGTCAAGGTGGGAAGGAGTGAGCATCCGGTACAAAGTTCTATTGATGCCTTGGTGGCAGGTTAGCGTTGATGCACAGAATCCTACTC
>UYWX01020631.1:0-18051 GCA_900622495.1 Hydatigera taeniaeformis | reverse complement strand
GTCTTGAGAATTCCCAAAGGGTGGAAGAAGGCAGTAAGTGGAGGGGAATATACGTATTTGTAATGCTTTGTTTATGTGACCATCTGACGTTTAGCAGTCACTTTAGGAATTGTTTGTAGCAACCCGAGGCTTCCCATAGGGTGGAAGAAGGCAGTAATTGAAGCCGGATACATGTATTCCATAGAGGACATTAAAAATTAGCCTGGACATGGTCCGAAGGCCAGTTCACAAGTCCAAGGGCTAGACAAATTCTAAAATGAGCTTTGAAACTCAGGTAGTCATATGAACAAATCATTACAAACATGAGTATGAAAATCTGTCACCAATGTGCAGTCATCGAACAATCTGTCCTCCAAAAGTCCAGCATCTGTGCACTATAAACACTTAAGATTTAAGCGGTCATAAAGTTTTTTAAATAACTGTTGTCACTAAAAAGCAAAGCAAAAGCTGTTTGCTGTTTTGATTACAGGATAGGCATAAATTATAGCTTAACGTGGTTTGAGCGAACAGAACTTTATTATCAAGTTATAGTGAACAATATTCCATGCATGCACACCAAAACTTTTGTGATTAAGCAAGAAAAAACTAAAAGTCGTATAAAGCAATCGATTAACAAATGCAGTATTAAAGAGGTATAGAAATACCGAAGTTAATTATTTAAACTCTTGTTTAAGCGAAGAGCTACTTTCCACTTGTTGACGCCATCGCTTCAGCTTGGTTTCGAAATGGGTCGTAAGAAGAGGAAGCAGATCAAGCCTTGGTGCTGGTAATTATTTCCTATGGCAAACACTTTTTAGGTATTGTAATAGAGATTTCGAGGATGAGAAGATATTAATTCATCATCAAAAGGCAAAGCATTTCAAGTGTCCTTTTTGTCACAGAAAGCTCTTTACCGGTCCCGGTCTTTCTATTCACTGCAATGCTGTACGTGGTTTATCCTAAGATGAGTGGTTTTAGGTTCACAAAGAAAAGCTGGATAAGATTCCCAACGCATTGGCACATCGAGCCAGCACGGTGATCGATATTTACGGCATGTCCGGTATACCAGAGGCCGATCTTCTTGAGCACGAGAGGCAGAAGCTTGGTCAGGAGGGTGAGGATGAGCCTCCAGAGAAGGTTGAGCGTGTAGATGATACAGCTAGCTCTTCCTTTGTTCCCCCTCTCCCACCTTTTCCGTTCATGCCTCCCGTACCAAGCGTGATGCCGTATATGCCCGTTGTTCCTGGGGGGTAGGTGATGCATTGTAAAAAAACGCGTATATAGGGTTCAGCCATTCCTTTCGGGAGTTGTTCCTGCTCCTCCTCCTCCGCCGCCACCACCGCCCCCGCCCCCACCGACGTCGGAAGCAGTGTCAACTACAAATGACGTGTCATCACCGAAGCCGACTTTTCCTGCTTATTCGGAGGCCGAGATCGTGAAGGCCTCTGCTTCTAAAATTATTCGGCCTGTGTCTGGTTTGAATGGGGTTACTGTCGAGCTCGTCTATCCGGAGGAGGACCTCTCTCTGGTGAGTTTGTTGTTGCCCCCGTTATTAGTCGTTTAGGAGGAGTTAATGGCAGCGAAACCCAAGTATCAGGAGATGCTTAAGCGGGCATTGCAACCTCCGCCACCACCACCGTCGCTCACAGCTATGCCGGCCCCGATACTGCCAACTACTACTCCGGGGATGCTATCCCCCTACGTCCCGCTCCCTCGCGGCGCTCCTGTCAGTACGACTGGTGTGCCCTTCATGCCCATGCAGCAGCCAAGTAGGTTGCTATTCTATTTTATGAACTCCCTCTTTAGTGTACGGGATGCCTGGTTACCCACAATCCGTGGGACAGGTGCCGCCTGCTTGGATGGGACTTCCGAACGTTCGGTTCTAACGCAAGTCAGTGGGTCGTATTAATGCCACCCTTAATTTTTGCCTGCCGACAATACCCCATGAGATATTTGTATAGCTCTGCGTTTATTATAACGTACGCAGTTTTAAATATTGCTTTCTTTCTTTTTTATGATGAAGGAGTGCCCAAGTCCTCAGATTTGCCCGGGGTTACCGGTATGTCAACAATTGCGACATGTAGGTCCGTCTAAGTAGTGCGTGATTTGGTATTTGTCTTCACATTATCACATTGTTGAACCCACATGGCCTGCCTCGCGGATAAGGTTAGTGGACTAACTTTTTTGGCAGGAATAGTCAAAGTGAGTTCGTTCTCCTCGACCAGAACGTAAGTCCATGTAATATGTGAGATTCAGATATAAAACAGCGTTGGTTTGGATCTGTGATCAGTGCTAAGACGCAGACAAGGTATGTCAAATATATCGTTTGCTCGAAGAAAGGTAATTTGCAATAAATTGTAATCCGTTAAGTTGACTTTTTCATTGCTTTTTGATCACTCGGGAGACGTAAGTCTTTTCCTGAGTTTCGATCAATGATGATATAGTCTCATGATAGTGCTGTGTCAGTACCAATTTAAGTCTGCAAGAACTTGTCGTGCCTGCATGTTTGGTTATCTCGTGATGGCTTTCGCGATTGTCTGGCTTTGGGATCCATATCCTGGCTGGTTTTTGCTCTTTCGTGCACTTGCACTTATTCGTTTTTGGTACTTGGGTTCCTGAGGCAATGTCCATGATGCATCTTTGCCGACTGTCTCTCCTCCTCCGGGCAGTCATTGTTGGGTGACGATTTGGTACAAACAGTGAGAGGGTTGTGATGTTCTCACGCACCTGGATCGTGTTGCTCCTTGTTCCCAGCGCATGGAGCCAAAGACGTGTATTGTAAGGCAGCTTCGCTAACCGACCTGTGATCATGGTGCCGGAAGCTGATCCCGCTACTCGCTTGTGATTTGTTCCTGTCTTCTCGGTGTGATTTGAAGCAAGTAGGTCGTAGTTAGTTGCTGTCGGGGAGCGGTTGAGGGGGGCTG
This sequence comes from Hydatigera taeniaeformis, assembly GCA_900622495.1. Lineage (NCBI taxonomy): Eukaryota > Metazoa > Platyhelminthes > Cestoda > Cyclophyllidea > Taeniidae > Hydatigera > Hydatigera taeniaeformis. The sequence goes on along the minus strand of UYWX01020631.1, from coordinate 15,148 downwards.
ATTTCACGGAGGTGAATGTGGCGGCTGTGAGGGCAGATCGGTGGTCCGCGCCAATGGCGTCTCCGTGCGAGTTGCTGGAATCGAAATTCGGTTTAGATTGGCAAAGCTTTGCGCGGTTGCGTGTCGTGATGTAGTCGACGTTGGGGCCTTGTGGTCTCCGCCAACATTTGGCTGAGTAGCCGTGAGTGTGAATGGATGATGGCTTCTTCCGGAGATCTGATGGGCGTCGGGAGCGCCGCGGTTGGGTTCTCTCCTGTGGGTCTTTGGGGTCCGCTTGGGATATCGAGCGTTGTTCCGTTCGCGTAAGTTTGGGGAATGACATGCTGCATAGGGACGGATTGTTTGTATGAGTGTGGAAGCAGACTGACAATCGTTCCCCTAATTGCTGTTTGAAGTGGATAACGTCGGGGGATGGAGTGAGTGGCGTTTTTGACAATATCTTTTGAGCGCAGTATTGAGCGTGTAGGAATCTCACTGCGGCAGTTGCAGAGGTCGCTGTCATGAAATGTGAGACTACTATCTAGGGGCAGAATATCGCAGCGTGGGAAGAGCCGCGGTCTGGTTAACTGCAATCGTGTACTTTGCGGAAGAGGATGTGTCACGCTTCTGCGCTAACCATTGCTGTAATTTCATCGTTGGCAGTTGACTCGTCACACTTAGTGAGTTTTGCCTGTTCATTCGTGTCTGTTGCTAGTAGCATTGGGGACGCCTCCGGCACTGCGAGTGCCAGAGGTATTTAATTAACTATCTGAATAGACAGGTTGATGAAGGATGGCGGAGATTGCTGCGGGCGAGGAGGTTCTCAATTTAAAAGGGCGAGTATTTTTTTCCTCTTCTCAGCTCGCTTACTTACTCTTAAGCATGGCTTTGCGCAATATGATGGCGTTCGTAGTTCATTTACTTCTTATCGATATGAACACCCCACAGATGCAGCTGTAAAAATTGTCAGACACTCCTACAGACAACTAGGCCCGATTTGAGGTGAACCCATAGTTACTGTCTTAGTCGCGAGCCCATTTCCTCTTGAATGTATCGTGTTGGAGGTGGAAGGATTTGACTACCCGTTTACAAATCACTCACGGGTCATACGTGATAATCACCGTCATCGTTTCCTTTGTTTCACATCACAGACTCGTCTTTGTTAAATCACGAAAACTACACATCATTTGCGACAGAAGGCGTAGTGACAAGTTAATTCAACCATTAAAAAAGAAAAGTCGCGACGCAGGATTTGTGGTTATTTTACTGTGTTCTGAGTTTCATGGCTTGCAGATCTCACTATCAAAGTATAGCTTTTCTACAATTGGCACTGAATGTGAAAGTTAGCCACCGTAGGCGAGGAGAGGGATCCTTCAAAATCAGGTTGTGCGGTTTAGCTCGTATGTGTAGGCGTCAATGGAGGCCTGGTCAAAGAGTACGAAACGCGCATCAGTTAGCGACGTCTTGCCCTGATTAAGGTGGGTCTTGATTGTGTTCACGATGATCTCAGCTGCCAGGTCCTTGGGGAAATTAGCTCTTACAGGAGAAAAGAAGGAAGTCACATCATCAGTGAGAAGCTAGGGTTGTGAACAAAAGGGAGGCAACTCACTTTCCACTGCCTACCGAAGGCAAGGCAATGGATGTAAAACCGGCCTTCTCGGCGGTGACAAGACAGTTACTTATCGTCTTTCCAAGATCTCTTATACAATACGCGGAACGGTTGGAGTTCCACGTTGGACCGTTCACGTGAATCACATTACGGGCTTTGATTCCAGTGCCTTTTGTCACGAAAGCTAAAAGGAAAATAGCTTCACCTGATGCTGGGATGGTGGTTCATAGAGGAAGGTGTTGTATGATTTTAAGAATTAAGCTGATTGATCACAAAGTTGGAATTGAAAACATCCTCATTCCAGGGTGGTTTTCACCAACTGGAAACAGTAAGGAAAAAAAGCACTGCTTTGGAGTAGTTTTGGCTTCAGCATTGAAATCACTAACATTCTGTATGGGGAGGAAAATTGAGCATTGATGGAGCTATCAAAATTTTACATTACCACTATTCTTTTGCAAATTGGTGATGCAGCTGCGGACATCCCTCATGACCTTGGCAAAGGCATCTCCTCCCACAGCCATTAGTCGGGATCCTACCATACCTCCCATCCAAAATGTGCTGTTGGTTGGATTGACGACTGCGTCTACACTCAGTTCTGCAATGTCTGCTTGAACTATCTGGAGAGTCTGGCCCAGTGGCAGCTTGATTTTGTGCAGAACTTTTGCCTTCTAAATGGGGACAGCAAACTCGGACATTTATTACATCCGATGTGAGAAAAGTTAGACTTTTAACTATTAAATGTCTTTCATCTGTCATAAAAGCCAAGTACATCCCTTGAACTCCTGATAAATCTCAACCTTTTAGCACCGGAAAATGTGACGTGTGCAGAGAAATTGTCCTAGGGCTGGTCAAGCCATATCAAGTCTTGAAAAAAAACAGTTGCGGCGCTATAAGTGCTGCCTGTAGTGGGTGAGACAAAAGAGCGTAAGCAAGCCATTTGACAAACTTCACTCATTCACGTCTTCTCAAACAACTAGAAAACGCCTTCAGAGCGGCAGGAATTTGTTTTAATTATGCGAGTTGTGAACAATCATTCGTGGTCTTCTGCCATCTGTTGCATTCAAGGTCTTTCTGCTAGTGTCAAGTACAAAAGTGTTTATGAGAAGGGACGATTGCTTTAAGAGAGTACATTAAACAAAGTTGGAGCTACCTTAACTGTGCTGGGAGCACGGGGAGTGGATGGTTGCTTTGGTGGCTTTTGAGGAAGCAAAGAAGGATAAATGTAGGGTGTGGTCCCACTGAATGGAAAGATTACTCCTGACAACACCTATGAGAAATTCATAAGAAAATGAATATAGAGTTTTACCTTAAATAACTCTTCGTCCGCACGAACTGCTAACATAATTGAGCGAGGTGATATTGTCTTGCGTTTGATTCCCTTTGTAACTCTACCAGCTAAGTCAACAACTTCACCTAATGAATAAGGAGGTAATAATTGATAATTTAGAGATGGGGTATTGGTAATGGACGAGTAGACAAATTTAATCCGAATTTAGTCTACTGAAATCGAATTAAGTAAAATGATCCAGCCTGATCGTAAATACCTCAGAATGATTTGGAGTAAATGGACATAGATTATGGTGAAGTTGCATATGCTATCGCAAAAATAGTTCGAAACGTCATCCGAAACTTACGCTGCATCAACACTAGAGCTGATCGAAATTTATTAAAGAATTACCAAACCATGAGCGAGAATTCCCTAACACATCACAATAAGGATGGAAAACCTATTGTTCAAAAGTTAATCTATACCTACAACTCTTTTTTTGACCACGATGAGTAGGTGCGTACTAGCAGAAAATCCAGAGGTCTAAATATGTCAATTGGTAAAAGTAATGTTCATAACAGACTATCAGAAAGTTGTCACGTTAAGATGAGCAAAAGAGCCCAAATGGCGATTAAGAGGCAAGTTGTAGCCATGTGGGGTGGCATTGCCAATAACAGCTGAAAGCCGTACTCGAGAGATATTCTAGAACGGCAGTCAAGTAGACGACAGAGGCTAAGGAAATTCGCGTAGAGCGAGCTAGCTTAGAAGTTTTCAGGAGGCGGCGAACTCGAGCCACTGGAAATACGAGGCCACATCGAGTAGACTTGCTGATAACGGTCTTCTTGTCTAGAAAATTTACATAATAATTGCTTGAAGTATGGCGTTCAGGTCATCAGAAAAAAAAACTTAAAGTCCAATAAACAGTGTACAACTTGAGTAACTCAGCGAGCTTTAAATTAGGCAAAATGTCAACAAAATGCAAATTTGGATTTAAGTTTCGATGCTTAATAAAGGTAAGTAAAATCCCAACGAGATTTTTTGAAGCAGCAAGCAGTCGACCTTATCTCGCAAAAAAGTTGTGAAAAGGCAATCTGACAACGTTGACCATTGTATCAACTGATAGTTTAAAGCGGTGAAGAAAAAACTTGATCAATACGAATGCTTGTCTCACCACTCTGAGTTTTTTTCACTGACATAGGCATTATTTTGCAGGAACTGGAGCAACACAGTCGGCATATATGTATGCAGTGTAGGTGTTGTGATCCTCTCCAGTGATTGGCTGAAAGCAGCATAAAATTTGCGTCATTATGCGCCAAACACCCTCCAAAACCAGTGGCTATTCTACCTCCTTTATCAATGTTTATGCGCTGCGTATGTGGTAAGAGCTGACTCTTTTCTAGCAATAAATCGGCTAAATGTCTTCTTCCTTTGCTGTAAGAAGTGATTTTAAGGCTGTGGAATGATGTTACACGAGTGATTTGGTGAAGTGGCTAATGAAGTCAAACCTAGGATAGGATGCGAGTATTTAAGCACAAAATTTCCGTAACCCAAACACCACTGGTATAGTACAAACCACCTAGCGTAAGGTGGGAGAATGGCGACCGCAATCTAAGACTAATAACTAAAAGAGCATAGTGTTGGTGTCGTACTCATAAGTTTTACCCATAGTGTTTTGGATCCAGCTACCTCATTACTATGGCACTGGTCTCCAAGGTGACACAGTGAAAGCACTCTTCATATCCTACTTTATGAAACCTTTCTGGTCTAAATGATCAAAGCGGACGAGAAGAGCAAGAAGTGCTGCTAATCATGTGTGATGGAAGGGATAGGCCGAAAAGCACAGTGTACTGCAAGGTATTTTAATTTAAAAGCCGCAATGCAGATACTGCAAGTAGTCTGATCAAATCTGCATTGGAAATACCAATTCCGTTAATTATCAAAACGGAGAAGAAAATGTAGTGAAGAAAGAGTTTTGCCCTTAGAAATATTTCAATATTATGGTGACTTTGAATACAGAACATGGACATTAAACGTCCTAAGAATTTACAAATGAACTGCGTCTTCGCTTAAACGAATATTTTTTGTCGAGTGTATGTGGAAGTATTATAAGCAATTTACTCTTCTTTTACTTACATTTTTCATGATTACGGCATAATAAATCTATTAGATTTGTATATATACATAAGCGATCGGTATTCGTGTTTTTAAAGTGTTAAAAGTCATACGGAACTCAAACCAGTACCTACTTTTAGGGACAGCATCACTTCATATAATGAGTACTTTCCTAAAGACCCTAAAGCCAGCTCAGATTTCAGTGCGACTCTTAACAGAATACTAATATGGTGAACTTGTTTAAATTTTGATAGAAAGCTGCTACCTGCTTGGTTATTTTATACGAAAAGTTACCATTCTGATAACAATATAAACAAATTTAAACAGCAATAAGTTTTAACAAGATATGCAATGATCGAGGTTTAAAAGCACAAACCTTATTTAAGTTCTAATTTAGGATGTTATATACTCTACAATCTTGACGCTTTTGTTTTGGTCTGCAGGCTTTTTTGGTTGACGATTTGTTTTCGTTAGGCTATCTTGCGGTAGGTCGGTGTGTTGCCATTTGAACGTGCTACTCGTATTTACTGCACTGGTTTTTGAGGGTACTTCCTGCTAAATTTTTGAAACCTATATGCATTTCTATGCCAATTTAACCCCGAATATCTGAAACACTTGATTGGGGAGCGAAGTACTAGTACCGAATTATGCAAGAACCTTCTGTATCTTCAACAACCTCTTCTCCTCACAAATTGACAACGATTGCAGCCGAAAAATCTGCCAAAGACGTTGATTTAAAGACGAATTCCGATCTTAAGGATTCGCAGGAAAATCTTGAAGAAAACTGTTCTAATCAAACACCCCCTACCGAATCTCGTGTTACTCGTCGCCCCAGACGTCGAACACACACGTGTTCGAAGGCTGGAAGGCGACGATCCAAGTCATCAGAAAGGAGGTCTTCTCGCAAAGCGCGGAATCGCCGGAAACACCGCAGATCCCGCCGCTCTCGTTCAAGATCGCGACATTGCTCCGGAAGCCGTCGGCAACACCGCAGACGACGTAGGCGTCGGTATTCCACTGAATCCTCTGCCTTCTCATCATCCTACCGCAGTTCTAGTGAGAGTCGATCTCCGTCTCATCGTTCGCAGCATCGGAGACATGCGAGCGATTCATCCCAACGAACAGACCCCCCGAATTCCCGATCCGACCATGACTCGAGCGATGCTCACTTGAAGACAATGTCGCAAAGAAACAAATCGATGAGTCGTGATGTATCGCAGATAACATTATCAGAACCATCGAAAGACAATACTGCCCTTGCAAATGGTCTACCGAAGTTAACAGCCTCTAACCCTGCATTAAATGGCCTAGTTTCTTTACTATTAAACACTACTAACTCTACTAATTCCTTGACGGACTTATTTGGTCCAGCGATTTACGGACTTACAGGGAATACCATAAATCCCACAATTTCGACGCTGTCTTCAAACTCAACGAGACAAGCTCGTCGATTGTATATCGGAAGCATCCCATTAGGTATCACCTCTGAAACCATGGTGGCATTCTTCAATGCAGAACTTCAGACCCGTGGTTTATGTCAATCGGTTGGTGAGCCAGTTGTGTGTGCCCAGGTCAATTCAGAGCGCCACTTTGCTTTCATAGAGCTACGATCAGTTGAGGAGACCACTGCTACGTTGAGTTTGGATGGAATCAATTGTCTTGGCAGCACACTTCGCATTCGACGACCCCGTGACTACTTCCCTCCCGGAACCAATCTCCCTGTTCATCCAGCCAATCACCTAAATGCGAACGCCATCTTCCTTACCGGGATTCCCACGAATCTCTCTGAGCAAAATTTGTGTCGCCTCCTCTCCGCCTACGGAACTCTCCGATCCTTTAGCATGCTGAGAGTGAGTCTTCTTTTCTTCGTATTTGTCGCTATCTGCCTTCGACTTGCAACTTGAATAATTGCTCTTACTAGGTTCCCTTCAAATGTGCTTTTCATCCCGTTATCTGGTCCCTGTAACTCAGCAAAAGTTTGGTTCTCCACTTCAAGGTTAGGCTAATACCGAGTTTTGCATTTGTTAGCCTCTTAAAATTACGTATCTAACTTTTCCGTGCCCGCTATGCTTAATTGCTTCTCCATGATGCTGTGAATGTGACTAATATCCACATCCTAGACATCGCTTTTCTGCTGTGCGAAGAATGCCAAAGTTCTCCATACGTTCATTATCTTCATAGGCACTAGGTTGAAGGAACTGATCTTCACAAGAATTTGCTCTTGCTTTGAGTTTTGAGCTTGTAGCCTAGGTAGAAGTTCCATTCAGCATTCCACTGTTTCGCTGCTTAAAAAATACAACTTTTTTGATTGAGGAAAGTGGTGATGCACTCTTGTTGAAAATAAGAGGATGACATTTGGACTTACAGAACTTAGCCAAGCCTTCATGAATCACCCAATTTCAAGCGGGTATCTCTCATTCTGTCGCTTTAATTTACTCACCTGGGTTGTCTGTCTCGTAACATATGCATAATCTACCTTTCATTCAAGAGGTAAGAGCGATACCTTTTAAAATGCACATTGTTTTCACCATAGTAAAATTTGGTGACACCATTAGTAGATGTTCCTAGAACTGCGGTCCACTTGTCATTCAGATGTGTAGCTGAATGGAACACCAGTGCCTCTGTATTTTTTTCTTTTACACAGAAACTTCTCATTTGGATCATTGTATGTAATGGATCGTTTCCATAAGGCTCCCCGAAATGTCGTCTTTGTGTAGCCATTATCGTCACAACAATGGCACGCACCGTTACCTGACATTTTCCATCCAATTGCACTTTTCGTGATGAAGTAATTGGTTGTGGCTTTAGCCTTAACAGAGTTTACTCCAGAAGCCGACTTGTTTTTATCAAGAAAGACGTTGAGTCCACATGTGAGGAGTGGCGAAGTTATTCCTGTGTATTCTTAGCTTTGAGAAACTCCGCTACTTTTTACTGAATTTTTTGGTTTGTTCCTGACGCATTTTATTCTTGCTACTAGTCATAGGAAGATAGTTATCAACATTTTGTTCTGATTTATCCTATATGGCTGAAAGTTGACAGCCTATGGTAATTTTTATTTGAATACATTCGATGTTATGGTCAACCCAAACGTTCAATTGACACTCGTGGACAATATTAGTCAAATTGCGCTGTATCAACGGCTGCCTTTTTTGTCTGTCCTATGATTTGTTTGCTTAAGGACACGTTCTTTCCAGCCGGCTGTGACTTTTGTGGACTTTTAACCTTGCCACTTTGTACTCGACTTGGTCCATAGTGTTAATAAAATCGACAATAACTTAAATTACTATGGCAAAACCTCAGAGATTGGTCCACTTAAACCGTGCATGTGGTAAGGAATCTGTGATGTTTACCCTGCGATATGATATTTCAGTAGCCGCTGCCTAACAATTTCGCTATCAGTTTCAGATGGAGATTAACAACTGCTATAATATCGGTTTTCGTTGGTTATTTTGTGTAATCTCACTTCTTATAAATGAAAAGAAATGAAATCATTTTTCAACTCAGCTTGATACAATTATTCATCGATACTGCTAGGGCGTCGCACGTTCGCGACTTCAAAAGCTCACGGGATTATGCGTCAATGAAGGGAAGTTATTGCAAGCGTGAAGTGTTCTTGGAGTTTTATTGAGCAATCATAAAGCTTCACGTTCATTATAATGCTCTTGGAGGAAACGTGCATATGTGTTTTGTGGTTTTTGGTGCCCCCCTCCGATCGCCTTAAGCTTGAAAGTGGCAAACATAGGTGTTGGTTCTACGATCATTTAGCTCTTCTTACTCCATAACTTTTTGGCCTTCTTTTTGCACCTTGCTGTAAATCAAGTGGGCTGTAGGCGACGCTGTTGTTGACTTCCGCTATTTCACTAGGAATTGAGACCTCACAAATCATACTCTCCGTTATTATGAAAATTACCCACCTTTACTTTTTGTTTCCGAGTTTTTTGTCTTCTTTTACCTCTTCAGTGATTATTTCTGATTATTTCTGTTTTCATGTTCTTGGGAGGGTTGGATAGATTTATGATCATCTCGTTTGTAAGGCCATGAAGGTCGTTCCCATCAGCCGTCTTTGTTAGTTTTTCCAAAAGAAAATGAAATGTGGCTCTAGTAGGTCTTGGGATGGGCGTTCATGCCAGCCAGAAACCCCATGTAAATTCATACTGGGTGAAGATTTGAATCATAATCACGTAGAGCGCAAAATTTTGTAGATATTATTTGACATAGCGAATGTGTAGAATGGTATTAATGGAGGTTTAGGTTCTTGAATAAGGCATACTTTTCTTTTTTGAGTCCTGACGTGGACTGAATGCATTGCATTCCACTTACGATATTAAAAATGCATTTGTCGGCGCTTTAAATTTTAAAATTGATAAACATTCGGTGTCTGAAATCAAGGGATATCATAGTGGACTAAAAGATGAAACAGTTAGCAAATTACGGCTAACTAGCGTTGCCTTCCCAAACTGCTGTCGGGGTATTTGGCAAGCTTCAACAAGAGAGGGAAAAGGTGAATATGTTCGTGGATTTATCCAAAACCCTAGACGGTGATCGACCTTTCACTTAAAATGGTTTCATTCTTCAGGAGTCTGAATAGCACTTAGTGGATGAAATTATTTTGAACCTCTGAATGATAGTTTGAAGCAAAATTTATCTAAAATTTTTGATTTATTTTAAGGCCACATGTACATCAAATGATGGACGTGTTCTAAATACAGCTTGTCTCTCGGATGCTGGCGAGCGAGGGTTCAAACGGTCAGATTAACCTGTATTTAGGAGCTTTTGGCAGACGTGTTTAGGCTCGTAGTTTGCTCAACTTCATAGTTGCGAGACATTTCGATATGGCACGTCCTCCGCACTTCCCAAGTATCTGCCTCAGTGGTAGCTTTTCGTGTTCGTTGATTTCAATTCTTTTTAATTATTATTTTCCTCTCATCCGTTTACTCCGACAATGATAGGTGATGCGATAAATCAAGACGCCTTTCATTCTTTGCTCGATGATTGTTGTCGTTACTGTAGCTGCTAGAAGGTTTAATATTTGCATTTATGTAAGCAGGTGTCACCTTGGAGAAAGATTATTTATTTTCCTTTGCGCAAGTTTACTATTTACCAAAAATTCAAATATACCATTCATTTTTGTTAATCCAGGCACTGCATCACAATTGTACCGAATTTGCATTCGATCGTGAGCTCGATTTGCCCATACAGGGCACTTAAAGAGCGAAGCTGGAAAGCCGTTCTTACGTCGAATTGAAAGAAGTTTGGGATCCAGATCTTGAAGTAAGGCAGTGCTTTTAAGAGTTTCATTCGCTTTACACAACCTAATCGCAAGGTGTAATGAGAGCTATTAGTACTTTTCTTCTTCAAACTCCTAACTTCAAAGGCAGAATATGGGGCAAAAATGCCAACAGCAGTGCCAACAAATGATTGCATTTAAGATCAACTGTTGCTGTAGTGTCGTACAAAGCCCAGTTGCAATGCGTCATTATTGGACCCATTTGTCAGTGTGCATACATTCATGTGCGCAGCTATGTGGAGCCACGAGTGAACACAAAGAAATGGATATGTGCGGCCACTGCGAAGCCATTCGGGCCTCATCGAACACTCAGTAAAGGTGCTTTAGTCAAGCCTACTCTTGACTGTAGATAGGCCAGAGCGCTGAGGCAGTTTAACTTTTAGCCACAGGTGGCATTTGTCTTTGACGATTACTAGCTCAAACATCGTTTTGATTTTCCAAGTATAGAATGCTTTTTTTCTAATTTTTGCTCTTCATTTGCCATTCGCTACTTCGCATTGAATTTGTCCGGCAATTTCGATGGTACATACGTCTGAAATGGTGAAATGATTTATGCGATTCCCGTGTACTTTACTTCCACTCACTTTTGAAGCATCAAATTTGTGAATAAACTTCCTATCTTCCAGACTATTTCAAGTGACTATTAATAATTGTATTTTTTAAGCTTCGCTGCCTGATTGCTCCTCTCGCTAATTTTTAATCGCTTTTCTAAGATTTTTCATTTAGTACGGTGAGATATAGACCTTCCCGATACAAATGTCACATATGTGACATCTTGCATTTCAAACCCGTGCCTACGAATGGCAGCTAAGGCAGCAATTGAAGAGCAAATACATGGGCTTGAGGAAGAAAAAAAAGATTATGAATGGCGTATTGTGTTAGACCATCAAAACGTCCGGCCTGTGTTGGTTAAGCCTATTGAGACTGGATTTCATCGTACCATTGTTTGTTGATCGCTCATATGTTTGTTGTGGGGCTACTCGTATTTGTAGCGAGAATGGGTGCATGTTGTTTAAGTTTTACTGCGGTGATTGTTGATATTTTTAGGAATAGAATTTGATCTGTGACTTAAATAGTCAACGTGTTGTGGTTTGCAGTAGTGGTGATGCTTTATGTTTAAGAAGGGGAAGAAGCCTGTCATTTTTTATCCTCTTACAAGCATAACCGAGGGGAACACGAGAATCCAGATGATTCGAAGCGTAGTAACCAATAGAACCTCTTTTTTGTCTTCAATTTCTGGAATAAAATTTGCAGTGGCCTTTGTTCCCACACTTTCATTACCGTGTTTCTCCCTACTCGACGTACTAGTAGTATCAGACTTATCTCATATACAATCATTTCGAATGAAAAACATTGATGGCGAATAATTTCCGCATTCCATTCTCATTGGTTCTAAAACACTTTGGGCCACAAGCTGACTAATTCACGTTAAACTTCCGGTTTTTGTCTTTCCACACATTTCATGAAACCGCTCTGACACAGAACATGCTCGAACTGAATGCGATAGAAGAAAGCTGCTGATTGGTTAGGGTAGTCTTGCTCTTGGAGATGTTAAGGATGAATTGCCTAATCCATGGTAAAGGCTAGTTATGTTACAATGGCAACAGCAAAATTGTTGCCGACATCGATTGGCTCGTCTCAATGTCTCTTCTAACCAATTAAGTGCCTTAGTTATTGTTGGGCGCGTAGTAACACACGAATGAGGTGACTTGTTGAATAGTTGGGACGGTGAAACCATTAAGTGAAGCGGGGTACTAAGGGACAGAAAAGATCTGTGTATAATCGACGTATCCTTTCGTTACAACGACGCTGCAACAACGAATTTGATTACTCTTACTCATTTGAAATGCTCTAGCACTGTAGTTAGTATAAGTAAATCAAATTCTACATTGAGAAGCGAAAATCCTATTGGAGAAATTGGCTCATTGTTGTAGGAGCTGGAACGTTGAAAGGTTGAAGTGAAGGATCGGTAATACTGGCTTCAACTCAGGATATTTTGTGCTTTCTAGTCCGGTGATGACAGTCTAGTTGGAATATGACTGAACTCATATTGTTAGAAGGCATGTTAATGGTGCTACCTGTGAGTTTGCACTCGGTTGGTGATCAGTATTTGAGACTATGCCTTCTCAGTACGCGAATTGATGCCACAATATTAATGCCAGATCATTGTTTTTGTATCCTTCATTCGTTCTCACGTCCGTCAACTTATGTGCCAAAAGGGTGAAGGTGGCAGGCTTTTTCATTTGGCGTGTCAGTGAGTGTCATTGCTCCAGCGATGCAAAGTTGGTAAAATGGTAGGAGTTGCAAGCAACAAGCGTGGAGGGCATAATTTTCGGTAACGCATGCTACCAACGTGAACATGAACGTGAACGTAAAATGGTTGTTCTGGTGTATTGAATTTAGGGCACGACATAGGTTTCGACAAAAAAATATCTAGTGTGTTTTTTGTGTGTTTATGCTAATAGACATTACATCGGTATGTCGGATCATTCTGAGGGAATTGAATGGGGGAGCTAAGGCGCTATAGCCATTAGTGCAATGCTATGAAACCTAGAAATCAGTACAACTCACTAGGTCAAAGATATATCTCAATATTTTTATATTTCAAAGCCGTCTCCAGCCCTCATTAAACTTACCTTTCTTTTCAAGCCTAACAAGCCATCGTGTGAGGTCTAATCACTCACGCTACATCGTGGTTTCAGATTATCAAATGACACTTCCTTCACAAGCGAAGACGTGTCGAGGATTAACTCTTACAAGAGAGAACTAGATTTTGAGCAGTGTTTCGTATCTATCTCCTAGTATTCCAGTCACTGCTAGTACCAATGTTGATTGGGAGCGGTGAGGTAGAAGCATATTGTTCTTGGAGCCTGATCTTGGGTCATTGAAACCTGAACTTGCACCTGTAGTAATAATGTCCCAGAAGTAGAAGCAAGATATTCACAGAAAATTGTCGATGCTCTGACAACTCTCTAACTGTTGGTCTCTGCAACTAACTCTCTTTCTGGGTGATGCATTGATTTAGTAGGCAAATGAAATGCGACTTGTTATTTTACTTTATTTTGGTAGTTACTTCTGCCATAGATGCAGCTTATTGCCTCATTCCCAAAGGAATGACGAAGAGTAGAAGATCCCTTATTTGTGTTAGGAACGGCTGGACGACCGTAAATGCTGACGTACGGACAGCGAGGAGTAAAGATGGCTACAATTTTCGATGATTTTGTAGACTACCATTTCACCACATTGCTATAAAGTATATCTGCTCCCTTAATTGCCATAGGATCCCCTGACAGCTATGCCGCGAGGCTGTGGGTTCTTTGAGTATACCGCCTCTGAATCCGCCGATTTAGCTTGTCTGGGGCTACAGAATCACCCAGCCGGAGGGGGCAAGTTCTTCGCAATTCGTGCAGATCATCTAGTAGCAGCTCCACCTTTCACACTCCTCCCTCCCCTCTCCTCTTCACCGGCCACCGCCGCCACTGTTTCAGTCTCCCAACTGAGCCCTACACCTGTTCTCTGTTTGGCCAATATGGTCTCGCCTCGCGACATTGACTCTCCTGAGGGTTATGCTGATGTCATGGAGGACGTGCGCAGTGAATGTCTTCGACATGGAGCCGTTATTTCCGTCCATATTCCCCAACCTAGTACCTCAACTTCCTCGGCATCTTCCACTGCTCTCTCTACTGCAAAGAACTTTGGAAAGATATTCGTCGAATTTGCGACTGCGCAGCAAGCTCGGGCGGCTAGTTTGGCGCTGGATGGACGCAAGTACAACGGACGCACTGTGTCCACCAGTTTCTGCGACCCGGTACGGTATGCAGCTGGAGAGTTTAGTTGAGATATGTGGCTGTCTGAAAGTGTGATGATTTGTTCTGTCTTGTCTCTGCTTACTTCTCTATGATAATATGTGAAAGGTCTATTTTTGAAGCGCTGAATCTGTATTTCCCTTTGCTCCTCCCTCTGCTTGTCTCGAGTGATGTAAACTCATTTAAACATGTAAAGTTCTGCTAATTACTTAGGTCTTCTCTTGTTATGGTAAGTCATCCTTCATGCGACGAAAAGAAAGTAGGAGTACCTAGTTTCTATTCCATCCAAGGTGAGACTTGGTACTCTGTCAAACTTTTGTCTTAAGCATCCAAGCCCAGCACAAATGGCCAGTGTATCAGTGATGTTGTTGCCAAATGTCGATGGCCGCGAATTTCATCAAAAGTAGTTCTTTTGCAGACGAGCGAGTCTTTTTGTCCTTTTCGTTAGCTAGTTATATGTGCGAGTCATTGTCGTGCGTTCTTGTCCTGGCTCAATTGTTTTTCGTCACCGCCAGTTTCGAGCATGTTTCCCCTGTTGCTTTTATACAATCGCGGTCTACGTATAAGTACATAGTCTTAGCGATTTTTAAGGCTTATCACAATGGGAAAGTCTCAGGCAGTCTTCAGTCTCTGTAAATATGGAGCTTCGATAGGGAGTGCTTCTGAATCGCTCTTTCCGACCTTAAATTGACATCAAGTGAAATAGTGAGGTAAGTAATTTACGTCGAACGCGAGACAGATGACATATGATTAAGAACACACCAATGAACAAGTTGTCAGATAACAAAAGTGCGAACAGTTAACGGGTGTATTTGGAATTCCAACTTGTTTGGTTAATACAGGCTTTGAATTTAAGGTTCGTACGACCCGAGATGAGAACATGGATGAAAGTAATGGTGCGCTGAAACAGTAATAGACACATCTTAACTACACTAATGCCTTCTCAATGTCGTCATACTTATAAAAATTGACACTAATTCCAATGACATCACTGTGCAGTTCTTGTGAAAGACGATTGTCCAAAGTCTATACAGAAGTCATTCGAGAATCTGTTTTAAAGAGGAGGCATATATCTCCCGGTTGACAAT
>UYWX01020630.1:3170-29355 GCA_900622495.1 Hydatigera taeniaeformis | reverse complement strand
GTGTGGGTTGCGAGGACAAGGCGGCGAATCTAGATTTGGTGGATCAGACTTTTTTGTATAATAAAACATTTGTATTGTTTTCTTTGGCGGGCTTTGTATTTTGACCATATTTTTTTATAATGTTTATATTTTTGAGTGAATTTAATCGAAAATCTGATTCTGTTTTTAATGTATTTTATTTATTTTATACTTTTGGCTATATGCTGTTGATTTTTTGAAGAAATTTTAATATATTTTAATTTTTTTTCTTTTTTTACTTAGGTTTGTTTTAAATCGTTTTTTAAGGAGCGGTACTTTTTTACTATCCTTGAATGGAGAACAGTGAGTGATTATGTGTTTTTTATCTTTATCGCTTTCGGTTTTGTTCCTTCGAAATCTTTTGTTTTGTTTTTAGTTTTACTCTTGTGCTTGTGTAAGGCGGGTCAAGGACCTGCTCCTCATTTGGTTTCGCTGTAATTTTGTCGTGTTAAATATTTGGTTGGCCTTTTTTTTGCTTTTTGGGTATCCTTTGTTTTTTCTTTTTTGTGTCTCTTTTGTTGGTCTTTTTTTGTGGGCAATTTTTTCTGTCCTTTTTCATTCCCCTTTTTTAATGTTTTTGCTGTTTGTTTGTTTTGCAGATGATATAAACACGGATCCCGCTGGCGATCCTCCCAGATCCCCTTTTAAGTTGAAACCGTCCGCTCGACTTGGTCGCAAAGATAGTGATGTTAAAACGAGCAAGAAAATTGGTCACCGTCGTGTAACTGATCAGGGAACCGTCACATATAAGAAGGTATTAACTTTCGTTGGTTCACTTTGATACTTGTGTCTAAATTTTGATTATTCTCTAATTTTTTTATTTAGATTGGGTGGTGTTATGTTCGCCTATAGCTGATTCTGGGTGTGTGCTTACGCATAGCATCTTTTTCACCTTACTCTCTGGATTACTTTTTTGCTCTTATATTTTTTGGATATTTTTGGTTTATGCTTTTCCATCTAGGATTTCTGTTTGCTCTGATTGACTGACTTTTATTAACATGCTGTGCCTATTACGCGTTTTCTTTTGCATTCCCGTAGATTTAAATGGAGCATTTTTTATGCGAGTTGAAACGCGTTTTTGTTTCGATATTTTTTTTACCGAAGATAAGTTTCTTCTTGTAATATTATTTGACGTTTTGAACCTTTGAAATGTACTAATGTATTTGCTTTTTTATGTGGTGTTGCAGAATTTCGATCCCTATACAAGAATTTGAAGGTGCATGTTGGTTTGCTTGCGCTTTTTTGTTGAGAGTTGGTACATTCTGCGGGCTAAATTGTGGATTATTAAAGCTAGATTGTTTGATTGAGCTAAATTTTTAAGCACTGCGTCCTACTGGAGATGAATGATGTGAAGTTGTTTTAGGTAGGAATTTTGACATGTTTTCCCTTTTTAAGTAATTCCTCTTTTAGCGAATAGAGACATGACGCGTGCTTAGTGACACGAAAGGTAAACATTTAGTGATTTGTCCCTCTAAATAGACTCCTACTTCGGAGATTCAACGGGCCATTCAATTAGGCATCCAGCACAGCATTGGCACTCTCCAGCAAAAGCAAGTTCGTGATGTTCTCTTTCGAGATTTCGAAGTGGTTGAGACTGTGGACTTTCCTCGATCCGGCACCAAAATGACGCCTGCTCATGGGCTCTCCGATTTTCGTTTTCGAACATTCGCGCCCGTCGCCTTTCGTTCATTTCGCGACCAATTCCAATTGGACATTCGGGACTATTTGGTAAACTGCATATACATAGTATTTATGAGCTTCTTGTGTGATTTACGGTAATCTGGTTCCTAGATAAATCTGCCGTAGCTTTGTAAGGCAGTAATATTCTGTTATGCACACATTGAATAAACTTATTCACTAATTGATAGCACACAATTGGAGGCGCGATAAGAATTAGGTGTTTTCAATCATTTTGGTCGGCGCTCTAACTGTAGGCTATAATTTAAGCTTCAGGTGAATAAATAAGCAGTTGATGTTTCAAAAGTTATTCTGGTTTTGCGTGTAGAACACAACCTTATCTACGTAAGATGTTTGATATTTGTAATTTAGGCTTTACACCAAGACAGTTACTATTAGTAACGCAACAAGTTCTTTAACCTCGTGACCATGGAGTGTGCACCGGTCCCGCTGCTGCCTGTCCCCCAATTAACTTTCTGCAGCATTTCACTGCCTTTTGTTAATGCAATCGAAATTCTGAGTCGATGTTCAGCTCCCTTCGTATCCGTGTTATTGTCGTCAGGAGTTGTGGCTAAACACACACAAGAGGTTTTTGCCTTTATCTGATAGTGTACTTTAAATGTGAGTTTTAGTTTTTCCAAGTACACAACTGAGCCATTATCAAATACAACCGTATCAACTACTGAGAACTTACTCTGACCGAAGCTGCTAATCGCTCCCCTAGTTTTTATCGCCGTGTAAATTGGATGTAATTTTGTATTTTTCAGCAGTGGTTGCATGTCGTTTGTTTGTTTACTCTCCGTTTTAATAAAAATAACGCGACATGCGACCCAACGCTTTCCACTCAGCGTAGTTCCAACAACAAACTGTAGATAAATGCATTCTCCCACTAAATGTGTCTTGATCGATAGGCTTTCCGTCTATTTATTTATTCTTCCCGTTTAAGTTCAGTTCAGTTCTTTTTACTGGTTTCCATCGCACTTGCTGTTAATTTACAATCCAAATTTTGAACACTGTGAAGTGCTATCGCGTCCTCTTGAAGACTTCAGTGTCTTTTATCCAAGTGAGGTTTTATGGTTCTATCGTAGTTGCTCACAATTCTCTTCTGTTCCGTCACCAGAACCATGCAATGATCGTTGCGATTGATTTCATTGTTTGCGTAATGAAGCTGGTATGCTCAATGAGTTTGTTCAAATTTTGAATTTAAGTACGGGTTTTCTTGCTTACATGAGTTCCCCTTAGAAATTTGTTCAGTATATTGGTGGAAATTGACCGTCAGATTTTGATTATTATCTGTTGTAAAGATTTTTTCTCTATCTGTGGTCTGACAAATTTGATAGCTTGATTTGACGGTAGTTGGTATATTGTAGATTTCTTGGATCCAGTTCAATACAACTTTTATTTGTGATGCGAATTCTTGACTCCATATTTGTAACTGAAACCAATGTTTCCAACGTAATCGAATTTTGAATAGTACCTTTTCGTTATCTTTGGCAACCAACTTTAGCTACTCTGTGATATTTTCTAGCTGTAAATCTCTTCCAATAATAAATCTTCATTTTTCGATGGAGTCATTTTCCTAAACCTATGATCTTTTTTCCTCGATGAATCTACTGAATTTCGAGCTCCACTGCGTACTTATCCAGATGTGTGATGCACTGATATTTTGAACATGCAATGACCATCCACAATTCTTGCTTTAGCATTCCCTGTGCTCTCAGGAGCTTCGTGAACTTTCCAATCCCGGTGCCAGCGGATCTATTTTTTACATCTCTGCAGACGATGAGTTCATCATCAAGACTGTTCAACACAAAGAGGCTAATTTCCTTCAGAAACTTCTTCCTGAGTACTACATGAATCTGGTGCAACATACACGAACCTTGCTACCCAAATTTTACGGTCTTCATTGTTATCAGGTAAATCTACCTCTTCCACTGAGGCATCAGTTTTTGAATCCTAGCTCATGAGACGATTGTGAAACCCTTCAAGCTATTCCCACATTCATTTTCTAGGGCTTTCTCTCAATTCTCTCGTCTTACATTTCAAACCAGTAGCCCTTTTATCCATACGAAACAGCGTACTGTGTTCTCATGATTCTTGTTTTTAACTGTTTGACCCAAATTTACGTCTCTTTTAGTCATAATTGACATTGCCGAACCAAAGTGTTGTTGATTGGCTATCTCGCTTTCGGTGTTTCGTAACTAAGGCAACAGAAAATTCAAAATAATGGCGTGAAGCTAATTGGAGAAGTCTTATTCCACGATTGTTCCATATCATGAATTAATAAACACTTCGCTGAGCTTAGCTATCCTATTTTTCTCATCATCTGATGAGCTGTTTCGGGATACCACACGCGGATCCAGCAGTATGGCCTTTTTCATAGGAAGATTGGGTATTTGGCGGGCCTATGTGATAGTGATGAACTAAGGGGAAGACGTAAGAACTAGTTATTGAGTTGATCTCTGATTGCTTCAGTGCCAAGTAGTCTTGTTAAGAAGGAAAATTGTGCTTATTCCGCTATCAGTCGCAGCTGTCAATGTTAAACGTAAGTGAATTTTCTTATTGTTATTTTCGAAATGTGTTCAGTGAGGCGCCACACCAGAACACACTTTAGGTTATATGAGCGTGAGCCGACTTTATTTTTAGTGAGTTGGGACATGTTTTGCGTCTTAATACCTGCTAGCGTTTTGACTATGACAGTTCCCTCCAGTATATGACCCATCAGGTGGTCCTTCAGACGATTGTTGGCGCTGGTTGCACTTCACACTATCAGCAACACCTCCGTCTATAGACAACTAGTCCTATCTCGTCTTCATTCAACTTACTAATGCCAATTTATCTTAATCCCTATTTGCCATAATAATTCCAGATTCTCATATCTCCGAGCTCATTTCTTCCAAAACGCCATTTTGATTGCTCTTGTTCAGTTCTTACGGTTAGTTTCACCAACTTTTGAGCCGACTCACTCTGCGTCTAGTTTTGCATATTTGTTTACAGCACTTACCTTTCTTTACACTAAAGTGTAGTGAAAATCTATCGTGCTGACTTTTGATGTGAATGTGTGTAATGCTTTGATTTTGCTAAACTGGTCTACAATAGTGTTGACTCTGTTTTACGGTACCTTGAATCGTTTTACCGTTAATGCAGGAGACAAATGTCTTCGCCGACTCTACATGATGCCGAAAGCGCTTCTATGTTCGTTCGCTAGAAATGCACGTGCTGGGAGCTCCTAAAACCCTAGTCATAAAATGTGAATTAGTTTTTGTTTTCCTTCTGACCAAACTAAGCCGCTTAAAGTTTCAGTATTCTGTTCACTGGCTCAGGTGCATAGACTGTTGATTTACTCGCGATCATCAAAAGTGCTATTATTTCCCATGCTGGGAAATCCTTTCCTCCTCTTGAAAACCGAATTTAGGTACATGTAATCTATTTGGTATTGCGATTTTTTTGAAACCCCGGCAGTTCACAAAACGACTTCTAGTGCTCCACAAGAGCAATCCCATATGCAACAATTGTTGCTCTTAGGGTGAAAGACGTGTCGAAACCTCGTAGCTTTCACTTGGGTTGCAATGCCTTAAAAAGTATGAATTTGACAGTTGGCACATCCAGTAAATCATCTGACTTAACTGTAACCTTGTGTGAGGTGGTTTTTATTGGGGGCAATTGTGCGCAGGTTGCAATTCAGACGCGTCAACATTTATGTTTCAGGCTGGCATTTTTTGATAGTAATTTGCAAAGCAGTTTAGGCACTCACACGTTTTGAAAGAAAAAAATTGTCAAACTACTCGTTAGCGGATGATTTTATTTGGAGCTGTGGTGTAAATGCCTCATTCAATTCGGACAACGTGGCTATGTGCATTCCAAAATGCAGTGTGGTGTCAAATTGTTGCTAATTGTCAAATGGAATGTATATTTAAGAGTTCGGGGAAGAACATCCGTTTTGTTGTGATGAACAATCTGCTACCCTCGTCGGTGAAGATGCATGAACGCTACGATCTTAAAGGTTCCTCATATAAGCGAAAGGCCAATGAACGCGAATTAGCCAAGGCATCTCCCACCCTCAAAGACCTTGACTTCAAGTAAGCTCTTCGCTTTTTTCCCTGCCTTGATGACTCCATATAGTTTGCTTCTTGGATTCAGCTGTCTGTCAAACAAAGAATAAATTGCTTAGAACATTGTCACTGCTATCTATCTGTCGTACTTGTTAAGGCTACCCCTTTTGAATTCGACTTGCAAGGGCACTGACTCCTTCGAGGAAGTGGTAATTTCATTGTTCAAATAACACCATATCCTCCTTCCCACAATGCTCTTATTAGCTTAGTTGTGCTTGGATAAGTAGACCAATCATGGCCATCGCTCCTCAAACTATCATTATTGGAAGCTGATGGGTCTCGTGCTGAATCTGGACATTTGTTCCTTTCAGTTTTAAATTGTCCCATGTAAAGTGCCAAGACTAGTTGCTCTGTGATAAGTCCATGATGTATTTTCCGATTAATTTTGCTCATTCATGAACGCCACAGCCGAAAAATATTCCGAAAATTTTCATTGATATATCTGGAGCGTTTTACTAATGTCATTGGAAAGATCTGGACAACTGTGTCATGGAGTAACAGGCTGCATTAGGCATATCAGTGGTAACTCTTTCGAACCAATGGACGTGTAATTTCGTGATAGGTGCATTTTGTAGCCTCCTCTTTTTTGTTTCATTTCATAGCATTCGGTAAGGGCCTCACCACTGAGTTCATTGAATCAG
Source organism: Hydatigera taeniaeformis (assembly GCA_900622495.1). Classification (NCBI taxonomy): domain Eukaryota; kingdom Metazoa; phylum Platyhelminthes; class Cestoda; order Cyclophyllidea; family Taeniidae; genus Hydatigera; species Hydatigera taeniaeformis. The sequence goes on along the minus strand of UYWX01020630.1, from coordinate 22,907 downwards.
TTAGATGCATTAGGCGCTTGTCAGAGGAGGTGTTCTTATCAATATGCGGATGGTCCCAAATCGCTGTGTTGCTTTTTCTCAGCGACTGCAATTAAACAAAACTTATGACTGAAACCTGTTTTTTTATTGCTTAAAGTCAGATTTGCCACCTTTTTTAATCACAGCCTGTCTTGGTTTTGATAAATTATCCTACTCTAGAAACAAGAAATCGCCGTACATAGAAATTATTTCCGCATCCAACTTCAAGTACGGGTATCCCGTTGGTTAATTTTTCAATTGGGTGAGGTGGTGAATGTTTTTGTGACAAGTGGCTCACACTCGATCATTTCGGCTCGAATAATTCATGCAATGCAGCCTTGAGCTAACCAACTACGAAAATGGGGCTATGGAAGGGTATTATTACTACTGTCGTTTGATTGAATCGACTTATGGTCATTGACGTCTTCGATAGGTGTATTCAAATCTGTTTGCTTACCGGAGCTTGTTATAGGGCGCTCAACATTATCGCAAAAGATCATATTTGCATTGGTGAATTTGTTTATTTGCACATACAATGCCTTTGGGGCAACTGCGATTGAATTTGAGGTACACGGTGGTTAATTATTCATGAGTCTCCTTAAATTAGCATTTTTATTGAAAGTGGCTTTCCTGGGTTTGTTTTACAGACTAATAGATGCATCTGTGTTTCGCTGCTGCATCGAACTGTCTACAGACAATATTTTACCGATCGGGCATAAATTGATATAGCATGAAAATCCGATAATCCAATTAGGAATAAATGTGTTTCAGTTAAAGCAAAAGTTAAATAAGTTTGATGGAAAGAGTGTTCTAATCTCCAAGCAGCTGCTAATGCACACGGTGAATCGCATATTTTTGTCTTGCAGGGAGAGACATCCAAACGGCATTTGGCTGGAAGCTGATACTTACGATGCCTTGATGAAGACCATTGAACGCGACTGCAGGGTATGTTAACCACTTGATGTTTATAACTTTCAGTGCTATTGCTGATTAGGTAAGTGTTTTGTGTACTTATATCTTTCATATTATTTCACTATCAATGAACCCGTCTTCCTGTAATTTTATTGCTTATGAATACTAGTAGCCGTCCAACTCTTGTCGCTGATCTCTTGATAGGTTTTTTGGCAGTTACTGATGCTTCCTGCCTGGCACAGTTACCATGACTTATTTTAAGGTGCTTGAATCCTTTCAAATCATGGACTACTCTCTCCTCCTTGGAGTTCATAACTTTGACCGAGCGGAGCGGGATAGGGTGAGTTTGTGGCTGATTTTATGTCGAAATTACCTTTTCACGTACACCTATGCATGCTCTTAGTGACAGCTTTCTTTTATTAAAATTGTGTTCATCATTTCCTTTTTATTGTTGTTAATCGAGCTCCTGGTGCTTACTCCTTTTGTGAAGTTTTATGGTTTCAGTCTCGCTCTCGTATAATTACTTTCTCATTTCATTTTATTTTTAGCAAAATAGGAAGAACGAGCGATCGTCGGATAATGGTAGGAAAATCGTCTGTTTTCTTTTTGATAGTTAATTCTCTGTAATTTGTAGCATCCAGTTAACACCCGCTGCATTACATTGTCTTCGTACTTTCAAACTTCTTCGGTTTCTGTGGAAACTGCTTGTCGAATTAATTAAGCACCTTTGTTTTGGAATTAATTATTGCAAACTCTTCAGTTGCATCGCATTTTATACTTTTTTGCACTTGGTAATGTATTTTGTTTAAATTCTGGGTTTGCGGCATTTTAGCTAAATATTAGTAAAGATAGCTGCGACATTACTTACCTCGTATTCTATGCCGATAATGAAAGCCCAGAGGCAGGTGAGAGGAGGCATTAATGAAAGCGTTAGCTCCTTTGTCAAAACACACCGGTCAAGTATTGGTTATTTAGACGCGACTAATTTAATTCGTTCATACCAGTTCGAGTCGAGACATTCCTATTTTTTACCATTGTGAGCTTATTTAAAGTTATAAGGGTTTTGGAAAATTTTGCTTATCCCTATTAACATTTTCGGGTACTAGCTCTTTCAATGATTTAAAAATAAGCGTTTGTGGTTAGGGGAGTATTGGCAAAAATTCTACTTCATGATTACAATTGACCGGATGGGGGAACTATGCATGACACGATTTGGGTAAGTTGATTTTGCTGCTTTGAACCTGCTACATTATGTGTAGGTATGGTCGCCAATGTGATATCGGGAGTTGGAGGTACAGAGCAGAATCGAGGCGCGCTTATGTCATCCGGGACCTCGAAAAGGCGGAGCGACGGTGATGCCGTGGATCGGGGGCGTCGCTCTACCTCCCCTTTCGCCTCCAATGCATTCCGCTCTCGTTCGGGTAATAAACGCCTCACCGCTTACTCCACCGCCATGGAGTCCATCGAGGCCAAGACCGAACCTGTAGAAATCGAGCCCACCGACTCTGAGAGGGCCACGCTGTACGCCTCCCTTACGCACTCTCCCACTTCCCTTCTTTCTAGCTCATATGTTTTGCTGCAGCTTAGGCTGTTGGCAGGCTTTGTAAATGATTAATGACAATTAAGTGATGGAGCTGCACCTGGGGCGGCATGTAGGAAAAGCAGCAAGTGACTTATTCGGGAATTGATGAGTAATGCATTGAATTGAAATAATGGAGTGCTGAACGTCATTACATTGCCTCAACTTGTAGAAATGGTTCTGTTTCTTTTCGCTTATGAAAATTATTACTACTAGAAAGAAGTTGATAACTTTCACTACAAAAGCTTGGGATCCAGCCTCATCTTTATGCTCACCTGTAACAGGTGGAAAAATCCCCTTATGAGGACTTACTTCGGTTTCTTATCATATTTGTTTCTTCTATAGCTACGTTTCTATTTTCCTTAGCAACGTGATAGGATGGCGTTTTGAAATAAGCTTATTGTACAAGACTTCAATGTATCCATTTTCGATCAGATGAAAAGGTTTTCTTTCATCTGAGATACTACAACTTGTTGGGTCCAAGCTGTGCCAACTTGAGGCTTGATCCTTGCCTTTCTACTGTTAAATCAAATAACTCTCAAGGAAAGCTCACCAAATATTGCAGTCTGATACAGTTTTAGTTTGGTCAGGCGTATGCACTGATAATCATTACTTTGTTCCCATTCGGATTTCACAGTGGATTGATCACTTTTGCTACCTCCAGACTCGGTGGTCTACCCGCACGCAGTTATTCCGGTGACCGGCTGTTCCTCTTCATTGGCATAATTGACATCCTTCAGAGCTACCGAATGGTAAAGAAAATGGAGCATACCATCAAATCTGTTGTTATCGATTCGGTGCGTCTGTATTCTTTTACTGTGCCGTATGTGTTCCTGCCCTCTAATCACATTTGCGGCTGACACTTCGCCTTTACTTGCATATGCTTCCACGTCCCATCGTTTCGAAACTTCTCATCAATAGCTCGTGATTTCTATCCAACGACTATCACCACAGGTTGCTCGCTGCATCTTTATTCTTTCATCTAAAGCTAAACTGTTGCCACTTTGTATGCTTTTTCATCATCATCATGATTTCGGCATTTTTCACTGCTTTAGTACCATTTATCCTGCTTGCATTTATTGCACGCTCTCTTGTTTTTAGGAGACTGTATCTGTGACGAATCCCAGTTTCTACGCCAAACGTTTCCAAAATACTTTGGGCAATTGTATATTCCGAAGAACTCCTTACCGTAAGTTGCTTGGTGCTTCTATTGTTTTGGGCCAAATGCAGTCATAGTTATAGCTCAATAAAATTAGAGACGGAATGACAGTTAACTATTTAGTGACATTTATCAACTTATAGTTTTTTTTTGAAGTGTAGGAAGGTTTTATTAATTGCATCACAAGTCTACCAGATTCATTTTGATCCAATCTTTTGAGTAACTTGGTTTAAATTAGACCATTACAATCTTTGCATTTTTTTGAAGTCTAAGATAATTTTTATCGATCACACAATGCCTCAGGACTAATTGGTTTTGTTACACTCCCTTTCTTCCTCCCTTTTCCAAAACTCAACTGTTGACGAATGCATCGGTTGCTGTTGTTACATGCGTTGTTACATTTGTTATGCCATTATTGTGCGGTGTGGTAACACTTTTGCGCATCGTTCATCCCTTGGTTTGTGAAATCTTACATTTAACTTGCATGCCGTTTTTTCTCCTCTCACTCCTCTCTCTTTCACTTTCTTACTTTCCTTGTGCCTATAAAGTGGATCCACCGCAATTGTTTGGCCCCAAAGCTAGGCGGTTTCGACGTTTGGCTCATCTAGGTTCGTGTTTGCCGTCTGTTGTCTTCGAGAGATAATTTCTCAACCTCGTAGTTTTTAAACGAAACTCGAAATAGCATCTCGCACATTATATTGTCCTTGTGTATTTTAGAAATTGCATGCCTAAACCTTACACGTTAAAAACACAATTGCACTTCGTGTCCTGCAGTTTTTCCTCGAGTAGCTGAAGTTGTTCATTATTTGTATGCCTATAGTAGTTTCTGGCTGACAAGAATGAACTCTGTACTGGTTGTGCCTAAAGATGTCTTTCATAAACATTTATTTGTTTGACGATCGCTTGTGGGAGCGTAAATTTCACCGAGTAGCCTTTGTGCAGACTACTTGGTAGTCAGAAAACTTCGCTCGTGACTCTGATTTCACGGACTCATCGTGCTATATGGGGTTGTTTAACTCAGGCGTCAGCCACAAAAAATTGTGCTGAGACATCGGCATCGGGGCTGCCCACCAATGATGGCCAGTTGCTGCTCTCTTTGGGCTCCTCAGTGTAGCGCCTTAGCTGTAGGTGTTGAAAAATTGTATCAATTTGTTGTTTTTACTTTTTTGCTTCGCATTACGCTACTCGATACTGTTAACAAAATAACGATGTTTAGCAATTAGCATATGTACATTTCTAACTAGGCGGAAACGCTAAAAGTCGAGGTAATATGTCTTTTTACCTTATTCGACCTAATCCATAACCATATCTGTTTTAAAAACTGTCTTTACTAAGCAATACTTCTTTCTCCCCTAGCTCCTACTCCTGATCTTTGCTCTTTTTTATCTCTAACGCTTAGTTTATGGTCGTTACAACTCTCCTAATGGCTTAGTTTTTTAACTCACTTTATATCTGTTCTTTTCCAGTATTGTGAGATAGTTCTTTGCAGAAAATGCGATATCTCTTGCTTGAAACTAGTTTCTTACGTATTTCCTTTTCGTTGAAAAGGCTGTCGTATGGTTTGACCTGTCATTACTAGCTGTCATTATGCTGTGTAACGTAGTCCTTAACCGGTTTAAGTTTAGTCTAAACTATTTACTCTGTACACCTCCTTTCATTCCCCCCACAGCGACAGCAGCAGTTGGTAAGTTTAGACCCCGCACTTCTCCATCGCCAAATAACCGTAACGATATAATTGGCTTAGTAACGATTTGCACCCTCTTGCATTCTATCCTAAAAATCAGCGAGTTCTGTTTGACTGAATAATCGTTGTACCTCTCAACGAATTATGGACTGCGCTTCCATTAAACTCCCCTCCACCGCTCTTGCCTGCCCCTAGGGGCATTCTAGTTGCACCTAGTCGTGTGGATCGTAAATCAATTACATCACGAGCTAATGCTAAGTTCATCTTTGTGAACTCCCTGTCCTTTTGGAGGAAAATTGTTTGCTTTTGGTGTATAATGAAGCTTCAGTCATCGCTGCATGTCTATTGCTATGCTCTACCCCTCGGAGTAATTATATTTGACTCTTGTTGATTTGTAGCCATGAAACAGACCTCAGCTCGACGAAGACAGCTCCAATCCACGAAACCTCCCATCCCATCGTCGAATTTAAACGGTAGATTTCTCCTCTCTTGCCCTTTCGTTTGCAGTAATAGTGGAACTATTTGATGTACCCATGAAACCTATAATTGCTTTTCTTCAGTTTAAAAGCGATACTTGACACTCTCAAGACGGCTATCAGGAAATTGATGCCCAAGTTCTGGGAAGAATTTTGGGCAGATGGAACAATTTATATTGGAACTGAATTGCTACTTTTTTTAAAGCTGGCAAAAGTTGTTTTTGTAGTCGAACATTCAACTTTTTGAGCTGCAAATTTGATCACCCAATGACAGTTAAAGGATGAAGCTGATGACTGACCACTTGCGCTCTAGATTATAGTTGTTCATGATATTCAAACTTGTCCTTCTCAAAAGGGTTCCCCTAGTGTCTAGCTCTGAATTCAACTTAACCTATGCAAATCCTCTCCTTTTGTTGGTGCTGATCGTGGATGTGTCCCACCTCAGACATGGAAAGGAAGGGCCTTAAAAGCCCACCGATTCATGCTTATTTTCGGCTGTCGAAATGAGCCAAACATTGGTACTTTAGAACTCCAGTTATCGCTGATCTCTTGTATCATGGGAAGGCTAAAGATTGTCTATGCCCTCCAAATGCTTTAGGAAGCTAATTGTTTTTGTGTCTGGTAGCTTTTTGAAACCTTATTTTCTTGTGCTTCTAGATTTGGCTCCCTCGCAAACGTAAGCCCAACTCTAACAGTACATTGGCAAACCTGTTTATGTTATGCGTGCCTATCAGCTAGTGTTACTTGACCATTATTAAGTAAAGTTTTTTTCCTCTTGTTCAGATCCCCTAGTAATGAAACCGCTTCTTCAGTTACGAGTGGGTGCCTCCTTTTTTACGCCTTTTTTTATAAATACGTAAATCGCTTCTGCAAAGCCATAAGTTGTGCTGCATCCACTCTATGTGCCAACTGCATGCCGCTTTTATTGTTATGCGAGCGCACAGACTTTTGTGTCAGGTACTGAATGTTGTCCGTGGTCACCTTTTTATCAAGGCTTTGAACTTACCTTTCCTCTTAAGCATGCAACTACATTTGGTTCCCTTGGCTTTGAAATTCCTGTACACGGAATGGTCTTGGGACGGTTACATCGTTTGAAGTGACTTGAGTTTGGGATAACTATGGTTTTCCGATGCGGTATTTTGTTCCGTTTGACATTTTCCTACTTCTTATTTATAATCATACTTGAATTATGCCAAAATTGCATTCGATTACTTCTGGGTGATGATCGTCATTTAACTTATTTCAGCCTTCTGTTTTTCGAAATGTACCAAGTTGTAGTTCAAAATAGTTGTTTTTCCTCGTCTTAGGTGTTATTTTTAGTTCCTTTTCTTGTGGTCGTTTGGGTGTTTTTAGCGCTTCTTTAAGCTAAAACAGCCTCCTCAGTCTAGCTTACTTGAACACTGATTCGGTCAGTTACGCTCCAATTGTCACATTTTTAATCGAAATAGACTTGAAGCCATGAATTCTTTAGCAGCTTCCACTGCTCTCTTTGACGCATACATTGATGCAAATTCTACGAGCCATTTTCTCCTAACAATAACTTCCGTTTGTGATGCTGAAGTTGTAGGGTGACTAGATATAGAACCAATGAGTGCATGAATCTTTCATATTTATGTCAACAGAGTTTTTCAATGAGTCTAACACGAATTTTCCTTCCCTCCATCTTCGGTTCGCGTACCTTCTAGCTGCAACGATAACCACGCCGGTAGAAACTCAACTCCTTTCCCCTGTTGACCTCACCCCTTACATCCAAGTGCTTATTTTTACTGGTTTGCTGCTTTGTATTCAAGTAATCTCCGTTCTCATAGCCTCCTCTCCTAACTGACACTAATCCTCTCTTCACCGCACCCTCCTTACATTTGATCGTTCACCTTTTGTCTTTCGAACGTATCCCTCATGCATTCACCTCCTTCTTCCATTCCCTATATATATTCCACTTTATGCTATTTCCGTGATGCAAATAGAGGGACCAATTTTGTAAAGTATTTGCTTTTGAGGGATCACTTGGTCAGAAGGTCACTACTCTTTGAGGTAGATCAGAAGTTCTTTGTTCATTGTTTGCAAATACCCTCATTCCCCTATTGATAATCATATCTGTTTTCCGTTCGCATCGTTTTCTCCTGCGTTTGACGTTTTTTGCCATTCCTATCATCAGCAACCCAATCTTATTGTAAAGCAGTCAGTCATTCTAATAATACAATATTATTGTTGGACATCAAAGTTCAATTTCTAAAGTTCTAAACAGTAAATTACGACCAAATTCCCTAATACTGAAGCGTTTTTAACAGTGATGTTGTGAATTGATTCATGCATTATTAAAATGTTTGGTTGTGTTATTTTTCTTTTGTTTCGATACGTTTTAAACTTATACATTTGTCTTTTTTCCTTCCTTCCCTTCCCACATTCTGCAATCTCACCGCTCTCACTTACATCCGTGCACGCGCGCGCTTTTTTAACGCGTTCGCACGCTCCATAACTAACTTAAATTAATGCGTAAAATTGCAATTTCCTAGCTTGGCCACGCCAGCGTTTCTTGAATACTCTCTCAAGATACTCATCAGGCTGCTCCTCAGGTTACTCAACAATGGTGAACAACCACAATTGGAGCGCGGGGCTGGTTTCGGATCTCCCCCATACCGACTACACTCATCCTGCTTCTGTCCCAATTTGTCGCACCCGAACTTCTCCAAGCACCGAACCGCGCCTCTTTAACTCGTCGCGCGGCGAGCTATCTTGGTGTGAACATTCCATCATTAGTCTTCGAATGGGATCTGAATCTGATCTTTCTGACAGCAATACAACCTCTACTAGTAGTACCAGCGACGCTGACGGCCAGATCGTTCCCGCCGACGGTGTTGTGATGACTATGCAGGGAAAACGCACCGTTGAAGAGTTGGATTCTCAGTTGGCAGCTGTGCAAAAATTGGTCCGACGTGAACGGGCTCGCAAACAGCGAGAAGAGGCCTACAGGAATCGATCTGTGTCGAATTTGCCCCTTTCAATGGTGAGCAATGTACCGACACCACCTCTGCCCCCTCATTACGCTACAGTGTCTCGTCGGAGTGTACAGCGCGTCTTTTTAATGCCTGAGCCCGTCGACCTACGTAGCCGCACTCCCCCTGTGCAGCGTAGCGATCGCGCAACCACGGCATCGCCACCGCCTTTGTCATCCAAATCTCGGCCCGTATCACCCATCAACTCTTCGGTCTCCACCTCCGCCCTATCCATCTTCATGCGTGATGCTGAATCGGACTTTGACAAGGCACTCTGATCCTCTTTTGGGGTCTGTGGTTTGTGTCATCGCTAGAGAAAACAAAAGCACGACTTGAATATTCGCCACAACTTTTCAATTCTATCCTTCTCCTCGTCTTTAGTTTTATCTTAAATAAATAGGTCTTTTCAGAGGGTAGAAAACGACTTTATCGGATTTTCGCGGAACCCATACGGGCATGCTCAATGTGTTTGCTAATGCATGAATTTGTAAACTGTTACATCGCATGTGCTTTTGTGCTTGTGGTATGTGCATCTGTGCCACCTGCGACTGCACTCAGTATTTTTTTGCTCAAATTTGCAGACCCACAATCTCAAGTGAGTGCACGGTGAGCGTGATGGACGAGTCATTTTCACTTTTCGTCTTGCCCTCAACCTGTGTATAGATGCCCACACACAAATCTCACTCAACATTACAAAACTCGTGTTCCATTCCCACTCTCCACTTATCTATTTCCTTAAAACATTGCTCCTGTCGTCGTATGTGCGTTTTTAAAACTTGTGATGACATTATTTGACGTATCTACTTTCGCTCCATAATTTCGAGACGTCTCATGATGACCTAACTTTATTTTGCTTTGTTTCTCCGTACTTTTCTTCTTTTCCCTCCTCCTCCCTATTTATAGTACTTGGTTACTCTCCTGATTCCCGTGTGCCGGTGTTGTTTCTTCTACTTGCAATAGTAAAAAGGATACGGTGTATAGGTTGATCATCTGAACATGTGGGCGGTACTCACGGGCTTTCCAATTTCGGTAACTGGAAGCTGGAATAGGTTTTGCAAGGACTGCATGTGATTGGATTCATAGTAATGTAAATGTGTTTGCTCCAGACTTCAAGTGCCTGACGTGTTTACCAAGTTTTCAAGTCTTTGTTGTTTGCATTGTTGATGAAGCGGCATTTGGCTGATTACGTCCGAGTTTTAGGAATATTTTGCTTGGTTGTGGAAGAGGGAATCACAAGTTCGCTTGGTGGGCCCTGAGGCTTCTCTATAGACGGGTAAAGATCCGATACTTTGGTAGAATACAAATGACAGCAAGAGGGAAGGGAGCTGGGGCTTTCAGCATGGCTCTGGTGGAGACAATAAGACCACTGAAACCGGTGATTAAAACGAACAACTGCATTTCTGTTTTGTAGCCGGCGGCATTTAATGAAACGCCAAAGATGTAGTAAAGCTCTGTGAAGTTACATGACTGACTAGAACAACCAAATTTTGAGCATCAACGAGATGAAATCCATGGAAACTTGAGGAGTTTAAGAATTGTTCTGGGAAAAAACCTCAACAACTCCGTAATCTTTCTTTATTTGACTTCTATAACTAAGTATTCTTACAACAATCCCAGTTTGTTAAATATGGTGATAATGGCATTGCTGGATGGCATTACCGCCTTTATGTCAGAACAAATTTAAGGGCTTACTCGCAATTCACTATTGCTACTCCGCGCAAGTAAATCGGCCACTGTGTTGTATAACGATCGACATCGTGTTGAGAATTGTTCCTGTCATTGAACATTTTCCATCTTAGACCATGTTTCTGTCTCGATTAGCTCGTTAGGCTCTTCTTCTAAACATTCTGTGACACCTTAAAATATTCATCAATGTATTACAATGCCGAGAAATGAAGTCATCGTCTTCATTACTTTACTAGCTATCACAAGCTCAAAATTCATGATCCCAACTGCTCATAATCACTATCAGGCTGAGGTCTCCATGCTGACATTTACTTCCCAATCATACTATTTCGATATTCAGTCTCACCCGCACGTTTCATTTTACAGTAGTTTCTACCAAAAGCTAGCATGAACTCATGGGGTAGCAGCGTTTTCCGAGTATTTGTTTCAGCCGTTTCTCACTAACATGTATCAGACGTATTTCCAGAGCAAAAGGCCATTCAACCAGGATAATCAAACAGGAGACCAGACTACAGACTACTACTACCCGCTACTACTACCACTAGACTGGGAAAGCCGCGGGAAGAAATGTTTTCGGTGATCATAGTTAAGCTAGACGTTTTCATTTAATCAGCAAGGCTACTGATCTCGCAAATCTCTTGAATTATTGCGTGAAAGGATATCTAATCTGATAATGAGAATGAGGAAATCAGATTTTTTGCCAAATTCGGGTATAATATTTGCGTTGCATTGTCTCAGTGCGTTTTATCCACAACTCTCGGGGTTCAAAATCACCGACATCACAACGGTGGCCTTCATTCAGCACTAAAGGTGGAGATGGGTGGAGCTCTGTAAGAAATTGCTTTCTGCAATTCGACTTCAACATTCTTACGCTACCTATAAGAATGCATAAGCCATGTGCTTTCCCAAAGGTTAGAAAGTATCCCAACACCTACTCTGGTTGTTTAAAACATTTAGCGGGCTGTTCAGTTTATTAAACGCATTGATATTGTTATCAGTTATTTGTGTTTTCTGCTCTTTTATGCTCGCCTCCCAACTTTGACATGCATTACGAAGAGGCATTGCTCTTGTCGCCCTTGGGCTCTGAATTGGTAAAACAACTTTTCTGCTCGTCTCCAGCCTGAAAGGATAGGTCCCAAGACGTAGTGACTAGTTAGTTTCGGGGTTATGATCGCACCATCTGGTCTTAGCCCCTTGTGCTCTGCTTCTTCTGAGTTGGTGACCCTCCCATTGTTTTAGCCCAAATTAAGAAATAAACAGATGGTAGGTGACACACTACGGTTTAGATATTTCGTACTTCTATGACTCCGCTATTCATGGTAATTTTAAATTGTAAATCTTACAATCTTTTGACTTTTGCTTTGAGTACTTAAAAAGGTGCAGTAAATGAGACAATACTTTACAGTATGGAATTGAATTGATATCAGTTGTGGGAGGTACGATGGTCTCGTTATTGCAGAAGTGCGCAAATGGGACTCCGATTGCTGAAAGCCAGTGGAATCCTCCTGAAGCAACACCACCTGGTTTGTTTGGGGATACCCTCGCCAATGGTCCACCTCTTCTATTTATTGCATTAGGGCTACTTCACATAGCGGTGTGGCTAAATTAATCCATTGAAATGCATAGTTCTATTTCTCTTCTTGGCCGAAGTTGAAGAAGAAGCAGCCAAGTACATGGGTAAAGTCGTGCATTTCCACCAATTTTTACAGTAGCGCTGGACCCACCGTGAAACATTTATGTTTCGCATACTGCATTCTTAAAAGATAAGTACAATTAAATTAGTATTTTCTTGTGTTTCCTGAAATTATCGTGCTAAGCGGCTTTTATGCATTCGCACCCGTACCGTAAACAAATCGTTTGAATTTTCTAGAACATCGAGTTATCGACGCGACGCTTCGGTGAGGACCAAATATGAGTGCGGATTGGTCGGTTGCGATTTTAACACTTTTTTGATGTGACTACCTGATGTCTAGCGATTACTTTGGTATTAATCTTTCCACTTTACGCGTGGACTGGCCTTCGAGCCAAGTCAAGGTCCAATGCATTCTTCTCCTAGAATACATGCATTCAGCCCAACACAGTACCTACTTCACCTGGTGGGAAGTCTCGGTTGCTGCAATGTTGGTAGAGGGAGGTGAATGTGACTTTTTTAACGACTTCTCTCTCGTAATTTACCGTATGTGGCATCTACTGTGCGGAGAAAACACATACACTTCGGAAGGGAGGTGGTCTAACTTTCCCACGGCAGAAGGGTTGAGAACGATGTCTACCTTTAGCTCCATCTCTCCTCCATGTTCCACAGATAAGCTTTAACAACTGGAACGACACCTCCGTGAACGTTCAGGAGAAGTTTCGTATCAGAATTCGTCCTGTTAAATCCACACAGTGATGTCGAAAGAGAGACTACTCCGGACTTCCATTTATACGAGACTGTTTTTAATCCCGTCTTCTCTGTTGAATATCTGTTTTAGATCAGTATTCCAACATCTGTTGTGATGGCTGCCAAAAACGCCATTCAAAAGAAGAGGGGAAGCGTAATACGCCCTTTATGCGTCTATCCCCATACCTGACCCATCGTAATGCACCTGGTTAACAGATGGAAAGTCATGGAGTGCTACGGCGTTTTGTATTGTTTTTTCCTCTCTTGCCTCGTTTAAGGCAAAAATCTCGGTCATTATTTATGGAATGCTACAAACAAGATGAGATTGAGCTCTTTTGGGCAAGAGGAAGCTCACGTTAATCGTAGCATACAGTACGACGTGCATGTTAGCTGCATTTATTTCTTTCCCAGTTCATATAGCATGCCAGCACATGAACAAGTGGATGATTTGCCTAGTTGCGTGCCGGCAGTGAAAGTCACGGAGCCTAAATACTATTTCGACTATAAAAAATAACCTGCTTGGATTGCTATCGAAAAGGTTGTGGCTGTATCTGCAAAGTGTGGACCCGTTATCACTGTTATGGCCCTGAGTGGCCCCTGAAGTGAAAATTTGCGACTTGTTTGGCCGCCTCATAACTAGTATGAGTGCGTCTTGGGCAGTGATGCAGAAAGAAACCTAGAACCTTTAAGTGATCTGCTGACTGTTTTTAAAACATTAGAGAAACACATCTTTTTGTTACTTTTTACGAGGGTTTAATACCTATCAGGATATTACAGAAATAACATTACATTCACTTATCACAAAAAGCTTGACCAGCCATTGAAAACTTGTAGCTAAATGCCTTGGTCGTTTGTTCAACTCTCCGACATGGCAACAGGCCAGTCAGGGGCTCTCCCGTTGCACCTTCAGCCGGTGATCTGACCTTTGAGGCAGGTCAGTATCTGCATTCCCCGCTATGCATGACAAAGTGTATGCTCTGCCAAGTGTCGCCCTTTGCCGGCGATGCGGCAATGCTATCATTCAATTGTGCCAATGCGCTCACTCGGCAGATACGAAGTGACATGATGAAATAAGGTTATGGAATTTCAGGCACCAAGGTGGTGCCATCTAAACATGTTTCTCCAAATGTCCTCATCGCAGGCTGCGTCTGAAGACGGCAAATTTATACTACATCGAACAGTGTAGTCTTTTACGCATTTGGGGTGGCGAGTGTTGTACAACAGATCAGAGGCAACATTCGCCAATATGGGAGTATTTGGAGTATACGAGCGTCTTGTGGAGGATATGTTAATTCGAGAGGTACACGGATACAAAAACCGCTACCAACGTAGAGTTCCGAAGTCTCCCAGAGGACAAAAGAGAATAGAGAGTAATCGAGCAGAAAGTGTATTGTTGCCATACCGTGGGGTTATGTGGCTACTGTTACAGCTAGATTGGGGCGCTCTGTAAAGTAACAATGATAAATTCCCCGAGGGATCTTTACGAAGAAGTAGGGCACTGCAGTCGCTTAGCTTAAATCCTCTTTCCCTCCTGATGGGTATTTTTGACGCAGATAAAGCTGTAAGGGTGAGAATAGTCACATCTCTTTCCCCATTTGTTTGTATTGCTCTAATGACCAATTTCTGCGACTGTCACCAAACATTAAAGGTTAAAGTTACGATCCTGTTGTAAATGCAAATGCTTTCCTTTCACCTAACAGTAGCATGGAGAAGTGGACTTGTGCGAAGCACTTTCCCTTGCATTGAAATTCTACACTATGCACATTAATGGCAGGCTGAATTTCGATTCACATTGCCAAAACACAGTTCTCTGCGATCTCCTACCTTGAAGAGTAACTCAAAGGGAGAAATTGCAAACAATTACTGCTAACCTTTGCAGTGACAGCTATCACTCCTTGCGCAATCTCGCATGCAATGATTTTTCTTTTAATGAAAGCAGTCAAGGCTGTAATGCTACATGTGAAACAGTAGTCTGAATCCTCAGAGGCAGACTTCCTTTGTTGATTTGAATTCGACTCCAATGATGGAGTGACTACTTCCGTCGGTTTGGGCTGCTAAACGGTGCGCAATTCTCCAGCCATTCAATACTCTTATTTACAAACTAATACACAACCAACAAGTCCGCATAATAAATTCAGGTCACCGCCCCCGTTCAATAACGTTTAATAAACTCCACATTCATGCACCGATTCTCTTACGGAGTATGTAAATGCAAATTTTATTCTTCAAAGGCAATTTCAAGCCGTGGTGGTTTGCAGAAGGCGCTAGCAAATCGCGGTGCTTTTAAGACATCAAGAACAATGCAATGTAGCAAATCTTGCTATTGAAGGCTTGATCATGTACCAAGGACAGGATCTCCTACCAGTAATGGTGGAAAACCCAGAGCATTGATCAAGACCTGAAATAACAACACAGCCGCCGACATGATCTTATGACCTTATCAACGTACTTAACGTTACTCTGCTTCATCAAAGAATACCTGCCAAACTTTCCTACGCTATTAGCATTTGGATGACTGAAAATCAGGTGGTTTGAACCTGATAGAAATTAGGTGCATGGAATAGTTATGCCGGCTCTCAACAATTCGATTTTGGTTTTATTACAACAAAACAAAATGTTGGATCCAACCACTAGCTGCGCCGTATGAGCCGATCATTAGTCACCGGAAATTCTACACACAGCACGGTTCGTCCCGATAAGTTGTGACCGGTACACACTCTTCACGATAGTTCCACTTTACAATCTTTGTTCTTTGATTGTGGACCAAAAAAAAATATCTCCACTTTTGTACATTGCTTGATCCTTAATTAAGAATGAAAATTCAACAATCTTTTGATGGTATTTGCTACCAGATTGAAGAAGCACACTTACTAATGTTGGCAAACATCTGGGCGCATGGTAAAACGTATCTCCCCTCCAGTGGCAACCTAATTTCGACACTGTGCTTTCCATTATGCTACATACCGCAATTTCCCTTTAGACAACCAATATGTTGTCGAAAAAAAGACTGATTATGCCTATCTGTCTGGGTACTGATCAATCCAACGTTTACCTGTGCCATTTGAATGACATGGGGAAAAATTTCCTAGGGTATTTCTGAATACATTGTCCACTTTTTCCTGTACTGTGAAGTAGAAAAAAGACAACAATGTGTACAACCACCTTACTTGACTGATATGAAATGCACTATAGGGTGAGGAACTTATTGGTTAAAATGCCTTTCATCACCAGGATTTGTAACAAAGGGTGGATATATATCAAGCAAATGCAGTTGACGCCCAGAAAATTTCATTTAAAATGTACTACAAAAAGTTAGCAAAGTAAACAAAACAGGCATGAACACACGCCATACATAACTGAAAACAAGCCAAGGCAAAGAAAGGTAGGAAGGAAAAGTGGGTCACATCATCAGGAAACTAAACGATGTCATCACGAGGAGATCTGATTACCGATAGGGCAAAGGTGGCTGTGAATTGTCTTTGTCATCATTCAGGTATATGCCAATGGCCTTAACGTGGAAACCAATCTTTTTGAGCAGTCGGTGATCCACAATTAGACGACCATCGAAAAGCCAAGCCGGTTTGCACATCACATCATAGAGATGCTGGTAGTCTAAATTCTAAATATTCAAGAAGGTCATTTAACCCAAAGTACTACAATAAGCATGAACAATCTATCGTTTAACAAACGTTCAAAGTAAAATATCGTCTTCGTAAATAGACAGTCGCCATAGTTATTTAAGACACAAACCTTCCTGCCTTAGTTATGGCAGTAACAGAGACAAGTGACAATCGCTTGGCAGTGGTCAAATGAGACTAGTGGTCAAAGAAGTAATTTGCTAATAGCTATTCAAATTATTGCGCACGTAGGGCACACAAACACTACAGTTAAAACAGTCATTTATCTCACTCATGAACCGCGTATCGAGTGCAGTTCCACAATCATCCCCTCGATCACCTCATTCCCCAGGTTCTCATCGTTGAGTACCAATTAACCAGCTGGCAAATTGACTTCGAAGAGAAAGAAATCAGGCCTCAGAAACGTGGAGCCATTTGTTGTATTGAAACTACAAACCTTTCAGTGAAGTAAGGCAAGCAAGACGAGCGATTTTAGCCATCATTAGCGGTTGTTACCTTGTAAAGTGGTTTATACGGAATTCCTAATAACCTCACTTGTGCATATAGAAAAGAAACGAGTTCATAAGGACGGCTCCAATAGTTCAAATAAAAACACCAGCCCTACACAAAGCAAAAGATATGCCGAACTGACCTTAAATTCGTCCCACTCCGTGCAAATGACGATCGCATGAGAGTTAACAGCAGCTTCCATTGGATTTCGACATATAGTGACGTTGGCGCGAACTGCAAGAGTAGACGCAGAATAAAGGTAAAAATCCAAGTTCTTGAGTTTATAATGAGTAAACATTAGATACCGAAGGGGGTTAAGGGGGGGAGCAAGGAAAAAATAGCTCTCTAAATTGAAATTTAACATCCAACGTTGAGATTAGTGACACGCAAAAAATAAAATTAAGCTGATTGAAAAAAGCCAAAGCGAGAACACGGAGTGAGCGATGAATCACCCAAATCGGGACTAGAAGCTTCATTGAGATCGGTAATGATCTGTTGGGCAGGAACTTGAGGATCGAAAATCGCCAAGTAAGCACATTCTGAGAGAAGAATGGAACACACTCGGATAGCTGGACTTTCCCTAAAAAAATAAGACGGAGGTTATCCAGAAGGTATTTACAAGAGTGAACCTTTTGAGGAGCTTCATATAGACACACAGACAAACAGTAATCTCGATGGCATACTGTACGAAGCCGCAATGTTTTAGCTTAGATCTTAGTAATTGTGCAAGTGAGCCGAAACGCTACAAGCGTTGGCTACATAACAAGTGACCAAAGGTACCTACCGCTTTTGATACAGGCTTGCTGATTACAAAGGAAATGGTCGCAATGTAAGAAAATGTAAACATTCGGAAAGCCTTATGCTAAATGGCATGGTGTGAATAGACAACGCTTCTGGGTTTCTTCGAATGATGGTTGGGCGTTTCAGCGTAGTGTTAGACATTAAAGCCGGAATGCTAATTGTTGGCACGAAAATAGCACGATTTGGACCTGAGACCAACCGTTCCGAGCTCAATTGGGGGTATTGTAAAATTGACTAGATCGTGAACGCTAATTTCCACAAGGGCACCGTTTTGTTCCTATTCCCTCTCCCCAGTTCCAAGTTAAGAAACTACCACGATTACCATTTCCGCACCATATTTTGCACAGTTTGAGCAGTCAAAAATGCTAAATGTTGTTTCCAACTGCCCATATTAAGCCTCAGTGAGTTGCCTTAATTAGACTGATGACGACAAACTCTTGTTACCAGTGGCATCAGATAAAACTGCCGAACATACAGCTGCACAGAATATGGTCAAGGTGGTGGGCTGAATTCTTTATATCGCTAACATGAATATAACACGTAGAAAAAGAACCAACGACCATGTATTCATGCGAAACCTCGATGGGTTCCAAAAGAGAATATCGTTAGTATAGCAAACCTTAGAAAGCCTTTTAAATCCCATAAAACCAGTTGTGATCCTAAAACTCTCAGAGCACTTGCACGAAATTTCGAAGATAATTATGCAGTACATAACACCTTCTCCCAACGTAAAGTGAAGAGCCTTATATCCCTATCCTAAGTTCTTCGCTCGAAAATAGAATCTGAAGTAACAGCTAAGTGTTAATGTTCGTGCAAAAAGTCGCGAATTGGTTCAAAACAACAGACTTTTGAAAAGTAGAGAACGCATTTCTACGTCCAGATTAAGGGAAGAGTGCGCGCAACCGCTAACCCAACCATATACTAAATAGAGCAAAGGTTTCACAATTACACTAACCGAGTATCCCCAGTGTCCTTTTTGAAAGCGAAGCCGAAGATAGCAACCCTTTTGTCCCGAAGATTGTTAAACATTGAGCGCACAATAGACCGAGAGAATCGTTCCATTTGGTGGTCGTTAAGCCTCAGTACCATATTCCAGTAGGATGCCACCTCTGGTAGATTCAATGACTCACAAATGTATGTCTGAGAAGAAATCATATATGACAGTGAATCTGTTCAAATGCCGTTGACAAAGGGACATAGCGGCTGAATCATGGAAACATGGGTTTCATTCCTATTATGTACACAGCACCTACACGCACTCAGGTGGACTCTGCACGCGCTTGCTCAAATAGCGTGTCCAAATCAAAAGTCACTTCAAGCGTAAGACTCAACAAGAGACACATAAGTCTTAAGTGTACCACAATTCTTTTGATCTGCAAATTAATTCACAATGGGTAATAAATAAGTAAGAAACATGAGGTCAAGATTCCCCCAAATACATGCACTACTAAAGGGGTTAGCATAAAGGAGTGTCATGCTGACGTAAACTCAGTCGAGCATACGACTTACTAGATTAAGAATATCTTTACGAAAGCAGCTGCCACCGAAACCGAGACTGGCTTGAAGGAAAAAGGGACCGATACGAGTATCGCGACTAATGGCCATAGCAACCTCGCGGACATCAGCGCCGGTCGCCTCACAAATCGCCGAAACGGCATTGATGCTGCTGATTCGTTGGGCTAAAAATGCATTGGCTGCCTGAAAGAACCGAAGAAAACGGCGATACAATAACACCTCTAGGACCTTTCCCTTAATTGTGCTACCGTTGAACGCCGTACCATTTATCAAGGTAAACACTATCAGAGAGCCAGCTTTGTTAAAATCAATTATCATCGCCGGTGATGGATGATGAATAATCGGAATTGTATCAAATTTACAAGGCAAACTGGGATCTGGTGCATTTGTTTGGTCATTTACCCAGT
>UYWX01020629.1:1449-19450 GCA_900622495.1 Hydatigera taeniaeformis | reverse complement strand
CCCCCCCCCCCGAGTCCGTCTTGGTTTGGGTTTATTTGCCTATTCATTTACAGACACGGCTTTATCTGCACCTTTGCCAACGACTGGGGTCGTACTCTACTTGAATTTGCGATAGAGGTGGTTTCGGTGGTTGGAAAACCAAGCCTATCGAAGCGATTCCACCTTCCACCACCCAAAAAGTCAAGCAGCGGGAACAACCAGCCATCGGTGGGTCATCGATCTGGGCGTAGTCCTTCCACCGAATCCGGCCATCAGCTTGACCAAATCGGGATTAAGATCAAGCGTCTTCAAGGCGATGCATTTACATATGCTAGTATATGTCGAACGGTTTTGAATCAGGCAGGGGTGAAGATGTTTACTTCGTCCTAGGTGGCGACACTATTTCAACTATCAATTCACTTGTCGCCTTCTCTTGTATTGCTTAACCCGAATTCCCATCCTACTCCCCCACATCTCTTGCTAAATGCCGGCTAGATCGTGAAATGTTTATGAGGACTCGGTGAAATTTACGGTGATGCTTGAAGTGTAATTTTATGTTCACTTCTCCTCTTTAATGCGAAAATCAGGTTTTGGACCCAAAAAATTAAAGATATGATTTGGTGGATTATCTCGTCAAATTCTTAAAGTGTGGGGCTGTAAATTTGGTGTTTTTCGTTATTTTGTTCTCTCTTACTCCTGTTGCGGATCATACTTCAAGGGGAAGTTAAATTTGTTTGAAGGGCTATTTTACAAAATTTGATAGTTTGGCGTAGTGCAACTCCTAGGACTGGGTAGTCTCATCTCCGTGTTACGAGCAGTGTGGGATGTTGACTTTCGAATTGATTGCAACAAAGGCGATGCATCTATGCAGCTGAGGTGGCTGGTCGCTCTTCTGGAGGTGCTAAGTCCCCTTGCACTGCCAGTCTTTTAGTATTTCTCAATAGCCACAGCACCTAGCGTTTAGCGTCCTCTGCACTTCTCAGAGTATCTCTGCTATTGCAGATGCTCCACAAACGGCTTGCAGCCTTTGAATTCATTACTTTTGAGAAAATGCACGTTGTGTTGGGCCTCCATAGGTTTTAAACAATTTCCAAGCATTTTCTTCAAAATTCATTGCGCCAAGCACATTGAGTTCCCATCATTGTAATTCGAGAGTAACAATTGTCAATTACATGGTTAATTCCTTGTCTTATGTGTTTTTACATGTATACCCTACAAGAACAATTTCAGCTACCTCTAACCCTAGCAGTGCTTTCAAAGATGGGTTTAATTGGAAAATCCAATTCTCCTATTATTCACGCACAAATTGAAGTAAGGGAAGTCTTAAAAGAAACTTGGCATCTTTATTTTGGAAGGTAGACTCCAAAGATGGTGAGGACGCGTGTTCAACCCCAATAAATACCCACTACCATTCTCCTTTCTTGCAATCGCTTAACAGCATTTGGATCCCGTCCATTTTCGATGGTCAACAAATCCTATTGACGAGACTCCACTCTGCTCCGCACCAAGACATGGGTCACCATGGCTGAAACAAACTTTGTCTACTGTTGTGGACAGTAATGAAGGCAAATGAATTTTTTGTGCCGGTCCTGTTACTGCAGTGTCGATAGGTCGTGGGGGCAGTGGTGGACGGCCTCCATTAGGGTTAAATGAAGTGTCAAATTGACGTTCATAAGTGTAGGACGGATGACAGGTATGAGAGGAGTGGGGAATGGTTCTAAGGGTAGGTAGAAAGTTCTGAAGACCAACCCTCCCCTATTAAAACAGGAGAAAAGTGTAAGAGTGTATGTGATATTTATCCGGTTACGTGACGCAACGCTATACTGACGCCTGAAGCTTGAACGGCTTACTGGAAGTCTGGTACGAGCATTCAGATCTGAGTTCTAAGATTTGTGCGTAATTAAGAAGTAGTTACAGGAAGTCGACGGCCACTCACGTATTTTTCATAAAGTTGGCTTCTTACAGGCCCGTAAGCATGTTCCTCAAGTGGTGGCGCAGAACTCAGAACGGTACCTATTGGAAGTGAGACAGAGTGCCCACCAGCTGGGATCTCCTCATTTGCATACGACGAAATCTATTTCGAAAAAAGCAGATGGAGAGCACTGTTCATTGTAACCTACTGCACAAAGCTGCTTCAGTGCTCGCAGTTTGTCCTTTTCCGGAATAAAAGCTTTCATTATATGTTCTGTGCCTCTCACAGTTTGATGATCAAAAAGAGTTCTAAAAAGGTCGCAGTTATGTCCCACTTACTAAGAATATAACCCACCGTTTGATACAGTCCAATGCACTGAGTTTATCACTTTGAGTAAGTTGCAAGTTTCGAAGAACTCCTTCACCCTCGGCACAACTCATCCGACAGAGTCGACGTTCAAGCATTCGGAGAACGCGAAGTTTCTCCGGTGCAGTTTTAAAAGTACCAACCAGAGCGGCAGCCTGAGAGCCACTAAAGTTGCCCCTCGAGTAGTATAGCTTGGCTAATTTGCGTTCGGTTCCATCAGTTTCTGCACGTAGATCAGCGATAAGACGGCTAAAGTCACTGTCGAGGAGAGGTTTTCGAGACATCTTAAAAATTGCGATAACTTAAGAAATTTAATCGATGAAGACCAGATACATGTCAAATCGTTCTTAAAAACTGCAAATAACTCCGCAGCTGCACTTGATTGCACATAAAATTAGCAAAAAGACTTCTCTTTGCAACTACATTAACCACAACACTATTTGAAAGCCTCCTTCGCAAATCATGGCAGAATCCGTATAAAATCTCGATGTATTCCATTAACTGCATTTTCAACACCTAACTTAGGAAAAGGCAATCTCCCTTTACTTGAATAACTGGCCGATACGACTTCTACGGTTTAAGAATAATAAGTTTGTGCTACCGCCACAACGCTTATCGTTATGAAAAATAATTTAAACAGAAATTTAAGCCAATAATAGATATAGCGTTGGAAAGTTCACTACAATTACATTAGTCCTCAAGTTCTCAGTTCTGATGACACGCACAATATTAAGTGAAACACGACGAATTTGCTTAAAGCCAGATCAAAAAAAGGTAATTACTGCATAACATCGGGGAAAACTTGTAGTTTTTGGGAATGGTATCAAAGTCTCGATGGGAACTAGTTTAAAACTAACTAGCATTTCAAGCTGCGGTGCATATTTTGGCCAGACTTGTTCACTGACGTAAGTTGCCAAGTCATTTGTACCATTGCTTTCCTTTAAAGTGGTCAGCATCCTGCACTAGTTAATACAACATATTAGGACCGTCTCGATACACCATATTAGATGATGAAGGTATTAGTCCTGGTTGGATACTTGTGTAATTCTTTGTTTATGTGACCGTCGAGTGTCAGGCGATCACTATGGTTTTCGTCTGGTCCTTGTATTCAGTCCAAAGTAATGCCTTCTTCTACCTAATGGCAAATCTCAGAGTGCTACAGTGGTAATGGTATAAAGCGAACTCTACCTTTTTTAGCCACTTCTATCTTAGTATCAACCGCTTGTGACGCATTGCTACGGTGTGGAAGAGGCACATATACGTCTGGCAGGAAAGTCATTAAATTCTTCACAAAACGGCGAGACCGCCGTGAACTATCTAAAAAAGTTGTGTTCGAAATTCTCCCTACCACATTCTCGTATGAATGTCGGTGTGGATACTACTGATTTCCTTATGTACTGGACTGTGTCTAATCTTGTTTCTTTCCGTAAAATATCAGTTTTTTACCAGAGTTCCAACTTATAGTCATGGAAACAGTTAGTGGTCAGCAGATGTATGTGGTTCCGATTCAGACTCTCGGATCTAACGTAACTCTAGATCAGATTGAAGCTGCTGAAGAGACCGTGTATAGTTCCTGAGTCTAATGGAAGCTATTGACAGGTGCGGCTGGTTCGCGAGTGCTTTTTCCAGTACTGGATGTGTTATAGTGGCTGGAATGGTAGGTGCTTGTGTGACCAGTTGATGCCTGATCTTGTGCGAGTGCGCTGACCTTTGAGTCAAGCTCAGGCCTAATCCCTTTCCTCTCCTTAGAAGATATATAATCAGTCAACGTAATGCCTACTATCTGGTGGGAAGTCTCGAGACGCTACAAATTGCATTCAGACAGGAAGGAATCCGACGAGGCTTAGGTTTGGTCTAATAGCATCCTTGCCATTTTATGGTGTCCCTCTTGCTCTTGGATGATGGGTTGATTTCCAGGCGAGACCTCTGAACGCAATTTGCCAGCCGTGCTTTGTATCGTCCCGAGACTTTCCATAGGGTGGTATAAAGCAGTAATTGGGGCTGGATACATTTATTCCGAAGAGAGCAAATGGGCCTGGGCATGACCCGAAGGCCGGCCCACGAATACAAGTGTCAGACAAATCTTAAAGCGGCCGCCAAATATCAGGTAGTCTCATAAACAAAGAATTACACGCTTAATGCCTTTACCACCAAATGCGAATTCTAAGTAAGTTACATTGGTGGTAAAGGTAGACGAGATCAAACTTTTTAAATCTCTACCTTTAGCGTCCCATAAAGAAGGTATTATGTTGGACTGAATGTATGCACCTTAGGGGAGAAAAGAAATTAAGCCTGAACTTGGCCCGAAGGCCAGCCCATGTGTACAAGGACCAGACGAATAGCAAAATAATCGCCAGACATCAGATGGTGACAAAAACGAGGTAGTGCGCTGCCATTTTTAACAAGCTTCTAAGGTGCGGTTAACGAGCATGTTTTGAGATGGATAAACTAACTTCTTCACGGCAAAAGCGTTGAAAATGGCGTCTGCGTTAGGCGTTTGTCTCGTATATGTGTTACACTGGCAAGATATTCACAGCTGAAGTGGCACCACTTTAAATAATCTTGAATAGATTTTTTGGAGCTTTCTTAATCGCATCTGTACATAGATGTCGGCGATGGCAATACACCAAACTGGTTTCCATATGAGACTGCATTTTGTACCGATCTTCTCGTTACGCAGCTCTTTTAAATTAGTGTTTCTACGTCTGGTCCTAGGTACGACTGACAACAGACATTATTTTTCTACTCGTATCCAGCCACATGGGATCTAAGACCTAGTTAAAGCTACTGAGAGGGTTAGATACAATTCCCCTACCTCGTAGGGGCTGATGAATAAAGGAGCTAGCCCGGAATACGTAGCCTTGGCTGGCACTGAAGATCTAGAGGACTTGTTTGACTGAATTCCTCTATATTCAGCACTCACTCGCTCACCGTTCCATGGACTAGCACAAATTTGCCCACCCCTGTTGGTAATGTAGTCCATCCCGTTCTGCTCTGTAGGTCCTTTGCCCTAGTCGTAATAAGTGGAGGGTTACTTTGAGAATACCCATTTTACATTTTTGAAGGATCTAGGCTTAACAAAGAACTTAGTACGGTTATAGCAGTGGTCATACTAGTTTGAAGAGCGGACTTCGCCCCCTACAAGCATCGGATTCGCTTTACCTCCCGGCTCTTCCTTAAAAATCACAATTTAAACAAACAGTGTGTATAACATCTCATTTCAGAAGTACGGGCTAATACCTAAGTCAGGCCAAAGCCCAAATCGTATACTTCTCCCTAAAAAATCAAGTGTTTAGCCATGTATAGTACCTTCTACTACCTAGCATATAGTCTTGGAATGCTATTCAACCCATTCAGCGAAAGCAAGATGGCTGCAGATGTTAACGAAGCATTACGAACTACTACACTGATATTCAAGTTTTTATTGAACTGTGGTGTTTGCTCTATGGGCTATCAACTCCTTCTGCCAACTCAACTTGAGCTCAAGTTTATTTTCCATACAAAGTGAATAAAAGTGGGGCATATGCCAGTTACCGCACAAGTCCATAGATAGGATCCTTACTCTGAAAAATAGAACAAATTTATGAAGGGAAGAAAAAGGTCAATGTAATCAAGAAGGGTCACATTCTTTCGTCTGTTGTAGCACTCCGCGACTTTCCACTAGGTAGATAGAGGCATTAAGTACGGTTGAATAAATGGATTGAGAGAGAAGGAGAGGAGGTTGGACTTTGGCCAACATGTACGAGGGCAAGACGAATGCAAAAGCAACAGCCAGGCATACAGGTTGTCAAATGCACAAAGCATTGCAGCTACTTTGCACAGTAATCGTATTCATTTTGATCCCATAATACTAACAAAGTCGAACCGCGTGGCAAATATTAATTTGCCAGTATCTTTTCGTATGATGGACAGCACCATAACAAAAATGTTTCAGTGAACTCATGATGTGCATTGTGTCAAGATCAAATGAGTGTAGAGGAGATGCTAAGCGGTCCAAGGATAATAAAATGTATTACTTGGCGTATGACTTCGCAGCCTACCTTAAGGTCTCTGAACTTCTGACTTCATGAGAGAGTTGATTGAAAAGGTTTACTTGACATCTTGTACAGACAAGGAAAAGAAAATTATCGATAATACAATAAGCAACGTCACCTCATGAGTGTATTTTGACGCTCCTCACGAACCTATAAAGGCAACTTCACCGCGCTAGTATATATTCCCCTATGCTTATTGAACCAACTGATATCTGGCGGTAACTTTAGGATTAGTCTGTAGCGTCCCAAGGCTTTCCACCAGGTAGTAGGTATTACGTTGACTGATACATATTATCTAACGAGAGGAAAGGGATTAGGTCTGAGCTTGGTCCAAAGGCTAGCCCAAGCGCAAAAGAACCAGCTGAATCTTTAAAACCACCGAAAACCGGAAGGTAAATTCAACTCAGTATTACACGTCTGACCTTTGCAAGCGTGAGCTGGCCTTCGGGCTAAGCCTAGGCCTATTTCCATCTTCTGCTCCTGGAATACATACATTGAGTGCAACTCAATGTCTTCTACCTCATAAGAAGTCTCAGAGTGATACAAAAATCTTATTTGCAACCTTAATGCACCTCTTAAACATTTGACGAAAGTAAAATTGTGCTCAGTGATGGCTTTTATCCAGAACAAGCTTATGTAAAATAAGAGATACAACCTTTATAACCCAGCATATAAACTGATATTGCTTTAATGAAATAAGGACCTTTTATGTATTGTATAGATTGCAGTGCATGCAGTTGTTCGGTGCATAAAATTAGCAGACTACGAAGTGTTAACTGTAAATTCCAAGACATTTTTCTGCAAAAGTAGACTTAATTTTAAGGTCGCCGGGCTTGTTTTACAAATTAACCTTTTCGGATCCATTTCAAATCGCGTATTTGACCTCGGGATGCCAAAACATTCATGATGGTCATCGTTAAGCCTGTTCTAGTGCACATAGTATTTATTGCCTGTATTAACGTTTCAGGTATGTCAATACTTAGGCATTAGACGTTTTGTCCCATCAACTTGTCAATTACCTGCAGTTACTTAAGTGAAATTAACTTGTTTGTTTCTTACAAAAGACAGATCCTTGGCATATCCGAGGCTGAGATTCAGCACACTAAGTTTTGAAGCTAAACAATCTGTGATTGTGCACTTTAATTTTAGTGAAGGATCAAGCAGTTCTGCGATTTATGCTGTAATTATATTTGCAAACCATCTAATCAAATATTTTATTCAGTTTTAGCACATAATATTCAAGATGTAGGTCGGATATCCGCCAACTTTAACCGTAAGGTATACCGTCGTTGGAACAGCCGTCCAATCGAATTATATTGTCCCTTCAGCAATCCTGTACGTTGCTCCTAATTTCTATTATTTTTACTAGTCTCGCCAACTTTGGTATTCCTCCGATACCATCTATAAGGCTGCTTTTGGCTGTCTAGATGGTTCCGATCTCAGTCTTCTCCTCCCTTTCTTTCCTGACGTTGAAAATATTACGTAAGTCCTCTTTTTGCAACTAGTTTTAGGTTCATCGGTCTAAATACCTCTCATCAAGCTGTCTGCACTTTTCGACTAACCGGAGAGTTGATCGAGGGAGATGCCATCCTCATGTCATCCGAAGGTAATGACAACGGTCTGTTCGATGTGGAGATTTTCGCTAGCCCTGGAGCACCTCTCACTTTCAATACAACTATCTGCAAAACTGTATGAGTTAAATTTTTACTTTACGATCTTTCTGCTATTAGGGTATAGTTAGAAATGGATCGTGCAGCAGTTGGGATGCATTAGGCACCAGTTTTACGGGAGAACAGGTAAACAGAAGGCATCTAAACCACTTTGGAGTAAGATACACGGTTCAGGCACGAGATGGAGACAGACACCAGTAAGTTTACCTTCACTAGTCTTCGTAAAGTCTCCTCACAAGTTTCTAAGAGATTGTCGTATCATACTAACCTTCTAAAATACTAGTCACTTTCCGTTTTTTTTTCTCAAAAGATTAAGTCACTGCCTTCTTTGATTGTTCTGCTGGTGGAAATTAATCGTGGATATTAGAGGTGGAGTAGCATCCGTTTTTGTCCTTTATTTCCTTTTTTGTACACTGCACACTGATTTTTTAGACCATTTACTTGACTGACTTTGCAAAGCATTAAAACTGCATTCTTTCTAAAACCAAAACTTTTTAAATCCTTTGCGATGGACCCAATCGAGTAGGCTACGAAATGAAAGTTCCTAGGGTTATCCGTGAAACTAAAGCACGTATTTTTTCATTCTAACACAGCAAAATAACTCTCTTAGAAGTTAATTCTATTACTTAAGTCTTGATTCTTAACTTTAGCTCACATATTACTCGAAATTTGCCTCACTTTTAGCTAAACTATACTTGTCATATGAGAATATTTAAAT
This sequence comes from Hydatigera taeniaeformis, assembly GCA_900622495.1. NCBI lineage: Eukaryota > Metazoa > Platyhelminthes > Cestoda > Cyclophyllidea > Taeniidae > Hydatigera > Hydatigera taeniaeformis. The sequence goes on along the minus strand of UYWX01020629.1, from coordinate 10,771 downwards.
GTTTTCTGTCAAAAAGAGTAAATACTTAATAATTTAGCGGGCGAACACATTAGTTCGCCAGTTTTGAAAAGTATTTTAATATGATAATACGACAAGCTGATGAAAGACCTAGTGATTTTTTAGAAAGTATTTTACCATTAGCATCACTTAGGTGATATACTTTCTGCGTTGGTCTTCTGATCAACGAAGAAATTCCGGCCGGCTGCCTCTTATAAGTAGGGCTACTGAATGATCTCGATCCAGATGCCTTCTATTTGAATAATATGTAAAATACATAAATCGACAGACGAAGAGCCGAGTTTTAGCTTGGGATGATAAAGCTTCTGGCCTGTTGAAGTAGAGTCTCCTCTAAAATCCCATAAGAACAGACAGCGTTGACAACTCAAGAAGTTTGCTTAATTTCAAAGTGGCACAAAAAATACAAGTTTTACATTTTTTTGATAAGTGGAGTCGGGAACATAAAATATTGAGAAAAAAGTTTGGTGTTAGTTTTGGTAGAACTTGTTATAATGACCCGTTGGAACTTGAAGGAACCTGTCAAGAGTGTGTGATTGTTTACATATACATGTGTGAGTCAGTACATCATTGGTATGTTCACTCTTTGTCGTGCTCTCGGTTATTTTGCCTCATTTCTTTGCTTCAAGAAACTTCCGCATCAATTGGACTTGATCGAAGTGCCTCGTACTTGTCCGCGGTATCACAGCGGACAGCGGTACAATCCTTTGTGTCACTGGAAAGTGCTTCAGCCATGTTTGATTCCGATAATGCATAACTCTATGAGACGCACATACATGCGCCTGCTTTTTGTTTGGTAATCCACTAACGACGTTGTTCCATATGAATGATTTGATGGGAGTCAAGCGATCACGAAAAATTAGATATGCGCATGAAAACTTTCCTTCATTCGAAAGGTGGCCAAGGATCTCGCTCCACCAAATCCACTTTCGAGGGGTTTCAATTCTTGCCTCCTTGGAGTGTTCATCTCTTTTCTTGCAAATTTCTTACCACTTATGCGTTTGTAAATAAAGCATGAAATAGAACCGATGATAGTTAAGTTCTTTCCTCCAGTCACTAAAATGTCTGCATCGGATCGTCGTTACAATTGTTCTGCCAGCTCGTGTTTTCCAAAATTACTTGAGTTAAACGACCCAGTCGAGTGCTCACCACAGCACCTCTTAGCATTTTAGCTGTCAAAGTTTCAGAGAGCAGATAACCACTGCAACTCAGACCCTTTATTGTTATACTGTGGCATCAGAACTTAAGTCGGCTGGGATTGTATAAGTAGATTTATGCCTTTTTTTCCCACTTGACCACTCCGTTTGCAAAGACCAAGTGAGTGCATGTCACCTGCGTGTGAATCGACAAGTCGCACATGCATGATGCGATATTTTGGTCACTGTAGAAAATTATATAATTCTCCATGCAAATGAAATAAGTGACAGACTGCAAGCCTAATCTTCGCATTAAACTAATCCTCATTTTGGAATGTTTGGTCGCAGCAGTATGTTCAAAATCCTGGCTGTTTTACAACCGTTAAATGACGTAGTCCCGACTTTGGGGCTTTTGGAAGTAACTTCTAATTATCACATAAGTAATGGCGTTGTTTTATGAATTTCCATGAAACCTTCGCAGCATTAAGCTAAACAAGTCCCTTTCCACTTGAGTTACAAGATGGTTGCTAACTTCACGAAGAACACAATTGGTATGGCGAATGGAGCATAAAGTGCCAAATTTACCTGTCATAAATGTGCCACCCAGATACCAAAACGAGAAGTTTATTCAAAAATTATACAACGGCTTACTTACAAACACTTTCTTCGCCTGACACTCTCTCAACAACGGGCAGGTCCTAAATTCCAACTGGCAAGAAGACTTCCAGAAGTAAAGCCAACATTTGCGTTTCATTTAAAAACATTCACACTCATTAGAACAAATGGCTGGACAGGATGTCTTCCTCCTCCTATCACAAATACACCTTCAGATCCCTCTTCAACAATTATTTAATGAAAATCTGGGAAAAAAATTTGTGCATAATATTTGTCAATCGGTCACTCCGTCGATTCTTTTTTGCATCCGTAAGGTGATTGGAAGCCTGAAGGGGACTGCAAAATGAATTTTGCGTGCTTTTTTTGTGCAGGTGTATGGGCAGCATCGATGGAAGAACGCACTCTTTCGCTGTTCGGGTAAAATGTAAGTCATTCTGTGAAGTATGTTTCAGACTTACGGTATGGGAGGCATTTATCACCTCACCGTTATACATAGAAGAAATGCTTTCCGAGCACACAAAGCAAAAACCTGTTTCATAATTCCCCTTTAAAATTCTTGTAAACACCCAAAAATCAGGAGAGAAGCTAACCGCTTTGTCGTACTGACCTTTTAACAACAGTGTTAGCGGTACCTTCTCCTCTTCCATGCGCTTGAATCGTTGCATTTCGATCCGCCTTTTGCCCTCTTTTCCGATCAAATGATCAACGAGGAGAATGAAATGGTGGTATGCTTTGAGGGCTGCGAAAAACCGTAAAAACAAACTACATGTTTGGCCTCTCACTTGTTTGATTTGCTCTTCTATTGTAAAAATCTAATCAAGCCTCAGAGGCTAGGTTTAGCAATACTCTAATTCATTCTCATGAAATGATTCAAAACAACGACGATAGATCGTGACGATCATTGTGTTCTTTTTAACTGAGATCTCAAAATGTTCTTGGTTTTTTTGACGTCTTTCAAATCAGAGTTCCTAGATGGGTATCCTTGAGGCCTCGACTGGGAGAGTTGTATTACTGAATATGCCTGTGAGACCTCTCAGTCATCAACTGGTCGTACATCCCAACATTCATTGCAAACGCTTTTTCAATGACACCTAAGCGAAGCTCTAACTTTTTTGCCTCATATATGGTGCAGGACTTCAAAAGCATGGATCGCAGATAGTCGCTTCTATGTGTCCCAACTTTGATGCGCACGAAAGCTGCACTTGAAGGATCACTTGAATCGAAGGTAGACTCTCAAACAACTCATCATTGCATGCACCAGTGTGGAGGTGGCTAAAGAAGTAGACAGCAAAGAGAGTGAAGAAAAAAATATAATCTCGGAGAATAGGATGATTATTATGAAGAAAATGGGCAAGAAAAAACGCAAACTATGAACAAGTACACGAAGGAACTGCAGGCAAGCGATGTCACAAGTCAGACTTTATTCCGTAATCCTTCCCTCTTCCGCCCTTTTACTGAATTGGCGAGAAAGGAGGAAGAAATAGATGAATTTCTAATGCATATAAGAGGACAAAATGGTGCTCGTTTTGTCCATATTTCTGAACGGTAACTAAGAGGGTGGAATTTGCTTTTGTCAACTAAAACATTTGGCGCAGCTCCCTAGTAACGCTGACTACAACGACTTCGGTTGAGAACCGATCCACCTTTGCCTTGTGACTAAGAAGCGGCTTTAAAATAGCGTGTCAGGAACTGCAAGTACTATCAACAAGGAGCCATTGACTTATTTGTTTGCATGGTTATTTTTATGAAGATCAATCAAATAGCTTTCATCTTTGTAACATGACGATTGGTGACCTGCAATGAGGTTTAGAGGCCATCAAACTGTTCTTTACGCCTATCACCTATTGTCATAAAACCTATCTTGGATTGTTTGCTGAATGACTTGTGATGCTTAATAACTTTTGTATGCCATGGTATAGCAAGCAAAGAGTTCGTTTGTCGGTTACCTCGAACCACTTTAGACTATGCGTATGTGTTTAGTGGACGCCAAATAGTTCCTTTAATGTGAGCTTTTCCAGAACGTCTGAATGCGCCTGAGACCTGCTTACGTCATTCACCACGAAGGTGTTCAAAGCAGGCTTGACCGTTAGACCATGGCTTTGAGGTAAAAAGAAGGAGGCTGGGAATGGGGCTCTTCGCGTGAAGAAGCAAAAGTTTCACCAAAATGACGCTTGCCGAAATTTATTGCCCCATTTTAAAGGGGATATAGATTTTGCCAGTTGCCGACACCACCCTCTTTCCCCCTTATTCCGTCCTTTCAAAAGTTTATTTTAGGCATCCATATATGGTCACTTACTTTTCACTTAAAAAGAACAACCGAAGCCAATTTGACCACACTACCTTTTACTTCAATGGTTAATTTTCAAAGCGATCTTTTAGACTTGTTAAATGACCTTGTTATTTATTTAAAATTCATAGTGAAAAGTGTTTTCAAAACTACCTTGTTACAGACGAGGGTGCCTATTTATTGATGCATTTCATCAACTCAGTAGGCTTGTCGGTAGTGTCGATCACATTTTCTTAAGTCTTGGCTTCATCTGCCATTCTTCCATTCCTAGTCGCGAGGATGGCTCCTTTTAAAGTAATGAAAAAAAAAACAAACAAACAAAATGTACTTTGAGAAGACATCCAAAAAAGCATGGGCGTTGGGTAAAATTAAGTAATTAAGGCGAGTTAACTACAAAAGGCTGCTTTACTCTTCGATATGGGCGATCCCCTTTTGATATACTCCGAGGTTTTGTAGACAGTCTGGGGAATTGCATGGATAAAGGTTTTAGTTAGCTCATCAGCATACCCAATTGCGCGTATAGCTGTCACATGTCAGGGCACTACTAAGAAGCCCAACGCTTGAGATCAGACCGCCTACGTCCTCAACAAATGTCACGCTTTCACGCTAACAACTCCAAGCCGTAACCAGCGGAACCGTTGAACCGCACGATTTCCCTCATGTCAGTAGATCGTTTGGAAGTGGATTTCCATAAGTGGACACTCAAACCAACTGAGAAATCGTCCCCTTCTAAATAACTCCGTCTTCCTCTCCCAGGGTGGTCTCCTTCTCCAAACTATTGCCCACTCACGGCTTATCTCGGACTAACAGCTTCGAGGTTGAGCAGTGTCCTCTTCATTGTGAATGTGGAATGACGAAGCATTTTAAATGTTGGTAATACTTTTGTAAGACCTTAAAAGTGCTCTGCATTTTGCCAAGCACACCAGTAATGCAAGCGCTTTTTGCCCACCGATTCTGTGGTTAGGAAGTCTCATGACGAATACACTTCGCTGGCCTCAAAATATATTGCAAAAATATTAAAACCCATATGAATGGCATTTGCTAGTCGACCCGTCGGTGTATCGTGAGGCGATTGTTCCCGTTCATGGCGTCCAAGGAGTGCTAACTTTTTGGGAAATTTTGAACCGTTTAGTGGAAAGTCTCTTTGATAAATGGCCTCGATTAAGCAATAAGCCTTGCTCGTTTAAATTAGTCCTTCTGATAAGTGATAAATTAAAGCAATTGTTATCCCTGATAGGCTCTTATACACTTTCCTGTCGGGAAGTGGGTGGGATCAGACGAGTTGTTGGAATGCGTGAAAAGGCAACTTCTCGTACCGAATAAAAGTGGTCCAAAAAGGCACTCACACACTTGATACAGTATGCTATTTTCTCATGGGTGTCATGAGCTAGTGTGACTCAGAAGTGGACAAATTTTTAGCCAAAACTGTGGGAATAATCCCACTTTCTCATTACAAACAATTTTGTGTTTAAAAGTCTTTGGGTTATTGGGTAAAGTTCAACATGATACACTCAGTTGAGGGTGAGAAGTGCACTGCCTTTATTGTCGATAACTAAATCTTGGGTTACCTTTTTGAGTCTGTCAAGAGGTTGGATTGGGTTAACAACCACTCGTAACTGAAAACTGACTAATAAAATATGATGCACGTTTTCTTGAGCAGCAATTACCCGACACCTCAGACTACTTATCAGTTTTAAACGGTCGTCTTGTCTTCGTTGGCTAAAAAAAAACAAATACGTTCGGTGAGATCAAAGCATTTGAAATGTCACCATTTGTCCAAACAAACAAACAAGCACTGTTGTTCAAAACTGCATAAACTATTCCGTAACATCTGAGTTCAAATAGTTTTGCATGGTAGGAAAATTTGGTCGTTAAATATTGTACCACTTGTCGATTCACCTGGAGCATCCTCAAACAATACTGCCATGCTGGAAGTGCGAAGAGCTTCTCGATGGGCAATTACCTTATGTGGTGTGGTGTGTATCAACACGCCTCAGAGGCCTCCATGCACATCAAGACTGTGGAGGCAATTTTGGCACCACACTGCCGGCCCTAATTTGCCTCTACATTCCGAGTGCTCTTTCCCATTGCATGCAGTGATACTTAGAAGAATTGGTTTACATTTGCTCTCCCAGGCTGTTCATATAATTTTTCCGAGTTTTCTCGTCCCTTCTAAGGAAGTGTCAAACTCTTCAAATTCGTTATCTATGTATGTATAAATATAAATATATATATATTCGCATTGGCTCCAGAATAGTAAAGGAAAACTCTTCGTGTTCAGAAGCACTTTGCATCTCTATTCATGTCGCCAACATTTTTGAAGGCCATTTAACCTCAATAATAGGATTCAAAAAGGTGATAGAAACTAAATGCGATCGGGATTAGGAGCTGCGTTTTGAAAGCTTTTTCCTTACTTCCTATTGGTAATCATCCTTTGATTTTTGCCTGTAACCTTTGCTAAACTCCATCATGCCTATTTTAAAAAGTGAATATTTCTTAAACTGTCTGTTCTTATTCAAACAGCGGGTAAAAGTCGTCAAAAATCAAATGTCTTTCAAAATCCCGCTTATGTAAATAAAGCGCCTATCAGTGGATCTGTTTCTGTGTAAACAGGATTGGACACGAAGTCTTTGAGCGGACAATCATCTGCCAGAAATGAAGTTACAAACTTTATTTCGCCTCTTCTTTCAGCTGATTTGGATGAATGTGGGGCAGCTGCTGCAGAGTCAATTCAGTTGTGTTGGGGAGAGTGCCAAAACCTCTTTCCCAGCTATAGGTGCTCCAACAACAGCTACTCAATTCCTTGTAATGGTACGTCTATTTTGATGTCTTTGAAAATAAGCGTTAGACACAAAAGGGTCAAGGCGGCGCACTCGAGTTGTATTACTCGTGCCATGAAATGAATAAATCCGTCTCTCTCTACGCGTTTCCCTCTTGCTCGCCCAGATACTCGACATTCGACACCTAGTCAAGTGACATTCATCAAATTCTCGCTTTCTAAGCCGAAACCCTCCTCACTCAGCTCAAAGTGCAATCTTATCGCAATGCAACATCAGAAATGACCTCGACATACTCTGGAAGAAAGTTGCGTTTGTTGCATCGAAGCTCAAGCCTTATACATGCTGAATGGAGCCATCAGGCCTTTAAGTTTTTTGCCCAAATAGATAGAAAAGTCCTGTCTTCGCCACATGATGCGGTGTTTCACGGACGCGATCCGAATGATTATTGTCAATGCTGCTACCTTAGAGTGGTCGGTGGGTTGGTCGGAGGGGCACAAGTGCATTAGCGATCAGGGACTTGTAGATCACGGGACACACCGGACACCTAGACAAGCCTGTAGCACTGACTGCCACAGTGTTACGTCATTTACACCAGTCCTGGTTTGGTTTGGACGCAAATCCCAAGCCCACCATCAGATAAGAAAATTCCATCTTCTAAAATTTTTAAGGCCCCTTCAAATAAATATAACGTTTATCTAAAAAAAATTTGAATTCAAAAGCCGATTTTTTGATTTTGACAAATTAAGTGAAGTGAAAGTGTGATGGAGGAACTGATGATGAATGTCAACTTGGCGGGAGGAGGAAGGATGAAAGTTGCCATCGCTTATTGCAAGGGAGAAAAGGCCTTCACTATGACTTTAGTTGGACATTTATTTCAAACGTGTGTGCGCCCATTTGATGTGGAAGTTTGTTTTGCTTCACATATACCCCCAGCAATTAATCAAACTTCAGCCCTTGTATAAATGAAGGAATCATGTCCTTTCAAATGGTGTGCAAGAGTAGCAAAAATTGTTGAATGGATTCAGATTTTTACTGAAGTAAAGGGTGCTTAAGTAGAACGTCCAATGCGAAGCACTCGTGTTGGAAGCACGGCGCAACAGTTCAAAATGACATTCACCTCTTTACCAAAGGTTGTATTTTATTTGAAAGCGCGCAAGTTGAAGTGGAAATAACTCCGATTTGCTTTCGCCAAGCCTATTCCTAGCTTGAGCCTCTATTCTATTCGACGTATGCCCCACATCTGATGGAGACTGTTGAAGTCGCTCGATTAAGGGAAACCTCTCTAAACTCTGCTTGCTGTGGGTTTAACTGTCCTCTATCATTTTGATAGTTCGATGCGGCATGCAGATGTCAAACGTAACGTGTATTTCTAGTAGTGGCTTTGATGCTATCATGCGCTTTGCGTCGTCAAATTTCCCAGGGCCCTTCTATTTTTTACAGCTTCACCTTATTGCGCAACTAACAAAAGCTGTGTAATTATCCTCACCTTTTTCTCCAATGAAAAACCTTCCCTTTCTACCATTTCAGATTTCAAAACTGATGGGTGGATGTGCCTTTTGGAGGAGAGGGTAAGAAAAAGAGATTGATAATATCGTCCCTACCCCTAAAAACTAAAATCCGTGCGAAGATTGGCGAAAAGTTGCTTGTGATTTTCGCAAATTTGGGATCAAATAAGAAGTGCTTTTAGATGCTTTTTGAGCAGGTTGACTATTGAGAGAATTGTGAAATGGGCGCTAGTGCGGTGAAGTGGTAATCGAGGAGCCTGAATGCTCTATTTTAAAGGAACATTGTTTTAGCAAAACCCGTTCTCCTTTCAAGGTCCTTGAACTGCTGCGATTTCGCTCCACCTCTAGTCACTACTGGCTAAGGGAGTGAGCACCTCTCATTACGGTTGAATGAAACGCAGTCAGAATGTGCATTTGCAATCTTTTTCAGATTGTTTAGCGAGTCTTAAGACAATTTCGTTGTTCTAGGATGTGATTTTGAGCCCTCATAAACGAATTAGTAGAGAGAAGTTGAACTTTGGGTAGCTCCCAAACATGAACATGTCACTAATCTATCCTCTTGTCACACCTTCAAATTCCCTCAACATCCACAAGTCTGACATATCCCTTTGATCTTCCAATGCGATGTACAGTCACCGGAATTAGAGGCACTGAAGAAACTCTACTACCATTGACACCTTGTTAAGGCGTCATCGAAGGACTAAAAACACGCTTGATCACGTGGCGTCTTCACTTTCAGTACTTCAAAAGGTGGTTGGACTTATGTCTTCATTGGAAAGCTTATCGAAAAATTTCGCTGCATTTGACATTCCTTCGAATTGGATAGCAAAGTAGATCATGCATTGGGCTTCTCTATTCGCAGCTATTTTGAACGATAATGAGCGATAATGAAAGGCGACCCAAGAAAAGGAACAGCTAAATCTGGGATTTGCATGCTTAACGGTGCGTGTGTTTGCGGGTCTCTCTGTGTGTTTCTTGGTATAA
>UYWX01020628.1:1617-27408 GCA_900622495.1 Hydatigera taeniaeformis | reverse complement strand
AGGAGAGGAGAATCTTTTATTTGTATTTCATACTGAGATTATTGCAGTTTGTAGTGCTTGTGACTCCTTCACCTTCGAGAGTCAACGTTCATTTGCCCTCGGAATGGCCTCTGCATCCTCATGTAGAGGTCATGGGCTTGTGCCTTATTTTAACCAAGGCTAAGGTGATTGTCGTTGGTCATCTTCCTCGTGTAAAATAAATAAATGTGTCTAGCCACGTTATAAGAAGACGATTCTTTCTAAAACCTTATCAAATAATGGGATTGTCAGTCACGAGATGATTTATGCACTTCAGTTAGGTAGGAAGTCGCGATCCCAACACCACTCGCATTCCTTTATTGGCTCCACGAGTAGTTAATATTAGAACTGGCGATTACTATAGTCTGATCGCATGAAAGCATGCAAACAAAAATAGGCGACATGTGCAAGAAGTGAAAATGTGATGAGAATATGGGAGGTGGCCAGAGTTGGCTTTTGTGTTTTTTAACATTCCTGTAAATCCTAAAGTTATGCAGAAAAAAATAAATTTGACGCATAATTTGGGATCTTGCTGCCTGATTTATGTATGGGGACATAATATAAAACATTCTTTATCGAATAAATTCTTTAAAATTTTATGGTATTTCGAGATTATAAGTGCAAATGGGAGCACACAAAATACATTGTTTTGCTTCTCTCCTTTTAGATGCTACAATATCAACGTATTCAACTCAAGACTAGTCCGAAATAAGTAAATGATGTTGGATTGATGAAATACGCCATGCTTGCCCGACCCGCCATCTCTTTGTCCCCTCTAATTTTTACCTCCCCTGCTTCCGTTCGATGTACTAGTTTGTTTATTTGCTCCCTTTTATTTTGCCTTAATAAAATGCCAGGCTTAAGAGCAATCAGAAAACACGCGCATTCTTTCGTTTCGTCAAAACATATGCCTTGCATAGCGGCTAGGGCAGTAACTTGAAAATACTTCCCATTTACATTAGTGCCTGTGGTGCAACAACTGAGAACTTTAAAGCCATAGCAACAAAGCAGCAGCCTTGACACTAGAGTTGAGAGGAGGCAGTTACTTCAGAGGAGCTGGAAGAAAGCTTGCCTTAAATGGAATTACAGGATTATGTAAAAGGTTAGACTCTCCCTTCTGCCTATCGATCAGGGGGTTTGGAATGTGCCTGGCTTCCTATTGGTGGAGAAATACCTACTGATGCTGCAATTTGATTGGTGAGAGTGTGCGGAGAACAGGGTAGGTGGAGGGCGGCAAAAAGGGGTGAGAGAGTGGGAGAGAGAAAGAGGGAGGGAGTGGGGGTCGGGAGGTGTCGGTACTAAGCGTCTTCTGATACAAACACGTGCATTATGCTATAGCACCGAAAGAAGTATTTTGGTGTATAAATATATTTTTTGCGTCATGTGCATTGAAGAACTGTTGAGACGAATAAATTCTTTACATTCTAAAGTTTGTTCACTTCGAAACTTCGCCTTATGTGTTGTGCAGACATCGAACTGCGTTCGTAGCCCATGTTCGAGGTATTTGAGGAAATCATTTAATCTGTTAGTAGATTAGATTTTAAGCACTTGTTAGTGCATCGCAGTGTCATTGCGTGACTTTTACTTCGGCTAATATTAAGGACTAATACTTTTGCAGAACAAGCAGAGACCTTTAATGTGTAATACATAAATGAAATTAAGCTTCTCATAAGGGAATTTGGTGGTTTGCTTTAGAGGCATTCCCGTTTTCATAGCTTGTACTTTCCCTCGGCGGCACAAAACAATAAACCGCACGTAGAGCCTAGCTGCAGTGCGCATCGATTTTAAGTGATGTGTTTTATTAGAGTACTTTTCCAGGCCACGAACTCCACAAATATGGGTTAGGGGGTGGGGCGCACATAAATAAAACTAAATTTTATTGTGGCACGCCTAGGTAGAATTATGATTGGAATTTTGTCAGCAATTAGATCACAGAAGAATAGATGTTATTTGGTCAGAAGGGCATGCCATGATCAAAGTAAACATGGCGTGAATGACAGAACATATCTGTTGTGTAGGCTGTAGCAGAATTTTAGAGCACCCTAATAGTTTGTATGTCTTCCCAAATTACTCAACATGGTAAAATACTCAACAGAAACTAAAAACATTTCTCTGACTAAATATGAAAGACTGGCAAGGGCATGATGGACAACAAAATTCAACTACGCCAATGAGCATATTCATAGTTGTTCAATAAATGTAAATTCTATGAGAATCGAAGAATACAACACTTCAAGTTAACACTTGCGGATGGTATTGAGTGCGCGCATTTGAAGTTAAACTCGATGTCAGGGGACGCAGAGGAGTCAGCGAATTCAGACAAACAGAGAAACCCATCCATCATACCACGAAAAGCTAACGCATTTTAATTGTTATCGACATCATATGAAGAAAATCGGAGTTAAAAGGACTGGAAATATTACAGTGAATAGATAAAATGTTAGAGCCGTTATTGCATCGCTAATGTCATTGCGAGATAGTAAGGGCCACTCCCATAGCAATGAAGATGGGGTCCCAAAATGTATTCCACATTCCATGGCAGTGGTAGTACGGGATACACTAATGCATAATGCACGTAGGCTGATATAATATTGGCATGTTCTGATACTACTTAAATATGCACACGAACAAAGAAAATAACTTCGGCAAAAAAGTCTGTAAGTGAAACTGCTTGACTTTTAAGTTCATAAACTCCATATTTAAGAAACCTTCTTTGTTTATATTTGTTGGTGGCACTTGCGTGCTGAAAAGTCGTTCACGTTTTCGTACGCTTTTTATGCAAAAAAGCATGTTGGCGTTTTATCTTGATTTCTCTGGTTAGGTCTATCATTCCTGCATAGTGATTCATGGCCCTTAAAACAGTGAATGAAGTGCTTGAAAGCGTGCATAAAAACTGCAGCAATAGATGTTTCCTTTACTTCATTGCCTCTCCCGACGAAACGGGAGAAAGTTGGTGCCCAGATTGTCAGAAAGGTAACTTGTCACTCAATGATTTGTGCTGATAGCAGACTCTCAATAACTTACATGCTCCAAAAGTATTCACCCTCAACATGTTTTTAGCGGAAAAGTGTGTTAAGGAGGCCGTGAAACAGCTACCTCCAAACGCGGTATTTCTTACGATTCACACCGGGAATCGGAAGGAGTATGCTTATTTTTCAAATCAAACCTACGCTTAAGATGGAAAGATCAAAATAACGAGTTCCGCCTGGAGCCGCAACTAGATATATCCAAGGTACCCACCTTGATGGAATTTGGAAAAGTGAGTTCTGTCTCCCTCTGACTGTCCATAGACAAAGCGCCTTGTCGAAAGCCAACTATTTAGCACGGACGCAATCGTAGAATTTCTCAACCAGTGACTTTCGATACACACCACTTTTACTCCCCGTAGTCATGACATCATTCCGTTTTTGTACTTGATTTCAATTTGCGACAATCGGTACCTATATTCTAGTTCATTTCTCACCGAAACACAATTTTGGAAATAAACAAACATCAATGTCTACTTTTGAACTCTTCGCTTTTCTTGTACTTGATAAACAGCAAATGCCACAGAACCAGTGTGTATAAATGGCAAATATATTCCGGAAGCAACACCGACGCACATCTATATACACAACTGCCACTAATGTTCAAACCAAGTCGGAAACATTCATTGGCATTTCATCGATTTGAGTAGAGTAGTATTGCTCAATGTCTCTCAGAATGCGAATATCTTCATTCTTCACAAAGTTTATGGCAACACCTTTGCGTCCAAACCGCCCCGACCTCCCAATGCGATGAATGTAAAGCTCACGGTTATTTGGCAAGTCGTAGTTAATGACCATGGAAACCTGTTGAACATCTATACCTCTGGCCAAGAGGTCAGTTGTGATCAGAACGCGACTAGGAATAAAAATATACAAATAAATAAAGGTAAAGTAGTGTTTAAGTTTGCCACACGGACAATATACCAACTTCGTCTTACCTCTCGCTGCTGCGGAAATTTTTCATAATTTCCTCGCGCTCCTTCTGAACCATATCACCATGCATTACCGTGACGGTGAAGTTACTCTTGCGCATTTTATCGGCCAGCCACTCAGCCTTCCGACGAGTGTTGCAAAATATGACGGACTGAGTGACGGTTAGAGTATCGTAGAGGTCACAGAGTGTTTCGAATTTCCACTCCTCTCGCTCCACTGCTACGAAAAATTGCTTGATACCCTCCAAGGTAAGTTCATCGCTGAAAGGGAAGGCGGTGAAAGTTCGTGCAAGTATCATACCAATTAACGGACACGAATGGACTAAAATGCCAGGAACATACCGCTTAACGAGAATGCGAACAGGATCAGTCATAAATTTTGAAGTCATTTCAAGAATATCGTGCGGCATAGTAGCGGATAAAAGAACGACTTGAGTTCCAGGCGGAAGATAGCGATAGACGTCATAAATTTGCTCCTTGAAGCCTTTGTCAAGCATCTCGTCAGCTTCATCCAAAATCAAGAGTTTGATAGTTCGCGTACGAAGATTTCGCCTTTTAATCATATCTGATCGCAAATATGGATGTTAAACAAAATTTCATAATAAGATAGGTAAAGCTCTAGAATATAAAATCTGGAAGTAAAACATAAGCTATTAATGAATCTTAGAGTGGGTTATGATAGAATAGTGGAGGCGCATAAAATGACTCACCAAAGACACGACCAGGTGTGCCCGAAACAATATGCTGACCATAATCAAGCTTCTTGATGTCTTCACCAACATTAGTACCTCCATAGCATGCATGGCATTGGACGTTCATAAAGTCTCCCAGAACCAAAATAACCTTTTGAATTTGCAGAGCAAGTTCGCGCGTGGGTGAGAGGATGAGAACTTGAGTGTCGCGAAGTTGAATATCAAGAACCTGTAACGAAGCTATTGCCAGCGTTGCCGTCTTCCCTGTTCCGGACTGGGCTCTAGGATAAAGACTTAGTCAGAAGCCTGAAACATACTGCGCAATCACATCCCGTCCAAGGATAATTTGCTTAATTGCTCGCTGTTGGATCGCGGATGGACGTTCAAAACCATAGGCATATATCCCCCGCAAAAGATCCTCTCTAAGGTTCATAGAATCGAAAGTGGGCAAAACATCCACATCCTCAGATGTTTCGAATTCCATGGTTTTGAAGTCCTCCACCGGATTCAAACGCCTACTCCTCGTCTCCGCCATTGGTCTACAATGAATATATTCATGCAGTGCTAACCAGATACTCACAACAAATCAAACAAAAAAGAGTAAAGAAGTTCATATATGGTTTATTTCTGCAAGGCAAAGGCAAATAAGAGCCTAGTATCTCCAAGGATCGGAACCAGGAGGCACTTTACGACTGCAGTAAAGGGCGCTGCGACCTTTGTAGGTGTCAAGAGCAAATGATTTTGAGTTGTAAAGACAATAAAAAACAAGATACGCTGCCGTTGAGCCGAAAATCGCCGCAGAAACTATTTCTTTGCCTTTTATTCTGAACCAATTAGGGATCGCCATTCGTAACAGCTTTAGCGGCCTACATACAATTAGTCGCAGTCCAGTTAATACTACCTTTTCTTGACGCGTCTTCGAATAATCCACGTAAATTATATAACCGAGCGTGCACGGAACAGCAACAGAAAGAAAATTCCGCCTAACAAAAGCGACCCTTGACCTGAAGCTACCAAGATTGAGCATTGCAGAGCCGCACATTTTGCGACCGACGATTTAAACAAATTTTGAGTAATATAATTTTGAAATCCAATGAGTCTAAATAGCTTTCGCTGTATACCGATGAACATTGCGACACATCCGACATCATAAATTACAATATTCAAGGTTTCTTTGTTTAGCTATTTGTTTGAGCTGCGAAACCGCATTTCAGACATCGTTTTATAAAATCAGATTGAATGAATGCGCAACTTGTGTCCCACTAAAGATCGATTCCACCGACTCCCTATAACGTGGCCCATGGCAGCGAAAATTGAATAAACCCCCAATCGCCCGCACCAGAACCTCATCGGAATCTCTCTTACAATGCTAGATACCCCTACAGCTATCCAACGGTCCAAGTAATCTAAAAATATGCACTAACCACCCCTTGGCAAATGATATGCCCATTCACAATTACCGAACGGCCTACGCCGACCCAGAGAACGGTTATCGACAGACGAGCATCAGCTACTGGAGGGCAAAATTTGAGTGCTCCAAGACCTCTCTCCATGCAAAAGTATTCATTAAATGGGGCTGAATACACGTTTTCCAGAAGGAGCAGAGGTCTAAGTTTGAGCTTAGTCCAAAGGCAACCTCACGCGCACAAGGGCAAGAAAAATCGTAAAGCAACCACAAGACATAAAGTTATCGCATAAAGGAAGCATCAAGAAATTCATCTGGAAAGGTAAGCCAACATCTAATGCTCAAGGAAACCGTGTTCGTATAGTTCGTATGCCACGAGTCCTGAATCCAGATCGTACAGTTTCCAAAGGGAACGTGCAGCTGCCTGAAATCCAACAACTGTGGTACGATATTTTACAAATGTTAATCGTTTTATTCAATCACCATAAAGTTACCTCTCTTAAAACCGAGGGCTGATCCTCGTTAGTATACTTGCACAGCACTTTCACCACTGGATGCAAAGCATTGGAAAATAGCTCTAACTGAAAAAGAAGGTGCATTATCAAGTTGTAGACAAAATATTCACCTAAACTCACAATTTTAACACGACAATTCACGTCATTAAAAACACTTTCATCGGCACCATGTCAGAATCCAAGATTCTGCAGCAGTTGGGTATTCGGTCAAAAAGAATAAATAGACAAATTAACATAAGTGTCATGATTCTAATCACAAAAAATATGCACCTGTACGCAAATGGGTCCGAGAGCATAAAGAAGCCTCTTCTGGACACGACAAGCAGTAAGGCACTCGAAAGAAGATGTGGCTCCTGCGCTGCTCAAAACAAACAGAAACAGTTCATAATGGGCTCACAGAAGGAGATGAATAAAATTGTGCATTCGTGCAGTCGATGAAATACCTGAAAGAAGCCCCACGGTCCAGAAATGTCACTAGAGACCCAATCAAATCGGTTGTTGCTCGGGATCGAATGAAGGTGCCCGCTGCAGAGGTCAGTGTGGCGAACAACTCGAATGCCTGAGGCAGTCATTAAATCAAAGGCATCATGTCACCTTTTCAACAACTGCAGGATTACGATCTTGCATCCTTGCTAACAGTGGGGACCAGATTTTGTGAACCAAGGGTAGAAGTACATCTGGGAGATGTAAATCAGCCATAAAGTAACCTCGTACTGAATGACGTTATTAAGATAAACAAATGATACCCTCGTCATTTAAACGCGAACAACCGTCGCAGAGGAGAGACATCGATAACATCTTGAGACGAGTGTCATTGCTCGACATCATGTGGACCGTGCGGAGCATTACCTACAATAGAAGAGGGAAAGTTCTTTATAAAGATGACAACTTGCCTCTTCAGCCAGCCGTACTTGGGTGGGACGAGCGATTGGCTTTTCATGTTCGGCATCGTGCGTGTCGTGTTCATCAAAAGTCGTTGGGGAATCCACAGTCTCGTCAACGTAAGAAGGCTCAGCAAAGGCATAACTATGCTGCCTACGCGTCAGATTGACCAAGGCGGAGGTCATCTCAAGGGTCTTCTTCATGCAGCTGGCTATGACAGACTGAAAGGGAGAATTGCCACATGACTTACTCCATCCGTTTGGATCAGTAATAGGTCTAACTTGCATCCCTCTCACCTTATCATTCCTCCGATTCCTTAGCTTTTCGATGTAACTAACTTCCGAACCGTTTGCCGACGATGTGCTTATCGAAGGTATGCGCTTGGCGTCATCACTAAGTTCCTCATTTGGAGTTGGTCGCAAGCAAAAACCAATGATCTTACGAAGAACGGGCAAAAACACGGACGCAGCGAACTCATAACTTTGATCCATGCAAATAAGCATCTATTGAATAAAAGCATACATCAGAAGCGCATTAAATAGTCCCAATTTAGAAGAGCGGATGAACCACATACTTGCATTACGGCTGGTTGTACTCGTTGAATCGCCTCAAAAGTGGTATTTTCCACTAGGTAGGAGAGGGCTCGACAAGCGGTCTCCAACTTTTTAAACAACGGAGATGTGGAGAATGTTGAATTATCCGATGGTATAGAGAGTAGAACTGAATGAAAGTCTATCGTCAGGGAAGAGAGGATGGGCTCAGCTGCGGCACAAGTGAATTCCTCAAATCTAAAAAAAAAAGAAAGGAAGAATCATGATTACAGATGCAGTCGTGATGGCTAGTGACTGTAATTAATAACTATGAAATTAGAAAGCGAATATAAGAACCTGAGGTAGCCACAATTCGTAGAGATGGATGATAGGGCTCGTTGAGAAGTCGAAGCGATCAACCCAGCACCAGTTGCGAGGCCAAACATTTGTAGAATGAATGGTTGCATTTCATCCGGATAGGTGGCACATTCTTCCACAGGTGACCTCCAAACCTGCAGAATGGAAAAAAACGTTGAAAATACCATGCCTGAGGTTTTGTGCCCACTATTCGACTTAAGGATGGAATGAAAAGTTATGTACAGTTGCGGCGACTTCAACCTGGTGTTTAATACGCCTTGAATAATTCATACAGATAAGGCCATATGCAAGGAACAAAGCCGTTTGAAAACAAACCGTGGAAGCAGTAGTAAGGAGTTCCATGAAGATGCAGGCCTTCAAGCACCGAACTTTTTGTTCTCTTGTAGTATTAGTAGGGGTTGCTTCAAGTAGGGGTTTTTCCGTTGGAGGCCATTGAACAATAGCAGTTTGGTTCGTTTCAGAGTGCAACTGAAGTAAGTTCCGTTCGGAGAGTTGGTCTATCAAAGCACTAGACAGGAAAAGAAGCATTGCCGTAACCGCTGCGAATAAGTAGTACAACTACAAGCTCTAAGAGAACTTACGCGACAAGACTAATCCTTTCTGATCTAGGCTGGTCATCTAAAAAAGTACGAGCACCTCGTTATAGATCCTTCGGGGGAAAAAAGTGGGCAAAGCGCAAAAAAAGCAACACGATAACAACTTACCACAACAGGAGAGGCCAGAAAGGGATGCAGAAAGGAGAAGAAGGGACGGCGCCTCAAGATCCGATTCAGACTCCAAGAGTCGTACAAGCATTTGGCTTACGCAATCAAAGTTTACGCCTATCTTCATCAGTAACTTAAATAACTTACATGAACAAGTTAGAAGGCGAACCATGTCTAACACGCGATAGAGATTTGCGGGATTTCGAAAATGCACAAAATACTTCCTGAAGAGCTGGACTACCAGGAAAATAAGCAAATAGTAAAAGAATACAGAGCAACTACCAGATGGAAATGTATCGGTGGGTAATGAGTAGACTTCATCAACTAGACAAACAGTGTCAGGATCGATCTCCAAATATCTACACAAGACCTTAAGAAAGGACTGCAGATTGCCTTCGTTTTCAATGAATCGAGTAATGCCCTTAAGACCTATAAGTTGTAATTAAATGAAAAAATGCACTTGCCCAAGAATTTTATGACACCACAAAGTTGACCAAAAAGAGACCGACAAGTGTTCTCGTCTACAAGATAAATCATCATAAACTGGTAACTCGAAACAATATCCAAAAATGTCCATGAAACAACCAACCTGAACATTTTTGTAAGCTTTTTGTAAGCACCTTTAATCCATTTAACAAAATTTGACGCGCTGTATCATCGACAACTTCTCGGCCAGGAAGACTAGAAAAATTTAAGCCAGAAACTTCCTGAGAGGCCAGTACCGGAAAATCTCGTTTTGAAAGTTCGGAGAGAACATCAGAGGCCCTCTTGAAGGAGGAACAACTCTCATCAACATCAACGACAATAAGAGAGCTGAGAATATGATCCCGTGCTGACTGCGCATCTAGGCTCAGATTAAGGAATCGCCAGCAACCGCGAAGTATGTCCGAAGAAAAATCGGAAAGTGCCAAACATAATCGATCTTTCGCTGACGGATTGTAGGTCACTGGTTCGGAGAGTATAGACATGGAACAACGTTTCAGGAGCCTCCCAAGTGGGGTTATGGAGCTCTCCACAAAAGAAGAATAATCCACCAGCTGAAGCTTGACAAGGGTACATTCATCCAAAGCTATTGGCTTAAATAAGCAAAGAAAGAAGGATATATTTACATTCCACAGCTTCCAAAGTTTGATCCTCGAAGCAAGCCAGGGTCAACTTTGACAGGGTCCGAAGGGCACTCTAAATTTGTCACTTATTCACATATCTTACAGCTTTTACGACCGAGTTTCTGCCCTTCTCCCCCACAACAGCAACCAATAGAGCTTGTGAAAAACCAGGGAGAATTTTCGAGACATACGAAGCGCGAACCGCTCGCTCGTAAGTGGATATATTTTTGGGTTCCTTGTTGAAACATTTCAACAGAACACCGACCGAAGAAATAGCACGAAGCCGGACCTTATTACCTCTCGAGCTTTGCATGATTTCCAGTATATGGGAGTATAAATGTGCCAAAATAGGTAGAAGTCTCATGTCAAAATCAGAGCCAACACTACACCTTCTGCATAAACATCAAAGAGACCTACGCAAATGGGGAAAGTAAAAGAGATTTCTCAATTAGATTAATGAGGGAAATCCACGCTTCATCTGACATTCCAGCAGAGCCATCAATGCCCATCGCGAATATGGTTGAACTCAGATCATTCAAGACTACATCCGACTTCAAAGAAACACCCATCTCATTTAAATGAATGAGTAAAAGATTGCAGTTTTTTAGGGATAATTCTGCATTTTTTAGTCTGGAAACAAATGAACAAGGGAAAAACGTACGATACGCGATTGACAAGACTTTTCCATAAGCGAATAGGAAGACTAGGGTCTTTCCTAATTTCATCGTTCCTCTCCTTTCCTATTTCTTTTAGGACTATGGAAATCATAAAGTCCAAGTCCCTAGATGGCATCCCGAAGTTCAATTCTATCTATTCTAATCAGCACGAACATAAAAGGTCATATTACAAAAGTCTACGCATTGTAACAAAAAATGCATGAAGCCAAATGGAGACAGTTTTGGTGATACTTCAAAGTTTGAAATTTACTTTCGCTATATAATTAAAAATTTTTTACATTTATACTAGCTACGACCTTTACTTAGTCAAAAACTGAATCACATTTGGTTCGATACTTTTCATTACAAAATTGACTTTCGAGTGTAATACCATAATTCCTTGCTCACTTCCCGAAATGCCTTTGTATAATCGCCAAAAATAATTATGTTGACACCTTGCGGTTGTGCCACAATTTTGACTCCCTTGTTAAATACTATCTTCTGTGCTCATTATCATAACACATGCGTTTGGGTCTGATGCTCTTTCGACAATTTTTCACGAACAGATTTTGATTTGTCTTTTTTTAATGCAAATTTTTTCTATTTTCCAAATTTGAGCTCCACAATCACATGTAATGCGACCGTCGAGGTGCGTCCTGAACATGCTGTTGCCTTTAAGTAAGCGACCACGTGGCCTGCCATGCCTTCCATTCCTGCAGAGGGTAGTACCTCCTTTTGTAAGCTAAATGGATAGAGGCATTTGCTTATTGGCTAAAAGAGGTCCAATCAGCACATGAAAGAAGGCCCGCTCCGAAGAAGCGACGCAGGTGAGTGGCCAGAATGGCAAGCACGTACGCACACATGCTAAGACGATTCAATGGCAAGCCGCTACGCATGAATTGGCAACAGTTACACTCCGCTGTCGTTGTTGTTGTTGTTACTGTTGCTGGGGCGAGACACCTGATCGAGGAGGGATATTTGTTTTAACTACATCTTCTACTTATCAATATTTGGCTTTTTCGTTATAATGTGCGAAGAACTGAAGGACGCTTATTTCACAATTGACAAGAAGCATGCGGGTACGTCATCAGCATAAGATTTAATTCGCGCTGTGCATACTTTTGGCATGTTTTAAGGCTTCCTATGCATGTAAATATGCCATTAAAAACATCTTCTATGAGTGCATAAACTCGTTAAATAAAGAATGAGCGGTGGCTAAAATTTGTGTGAAGCATTGTTTAATGAATATGGTTAAGCATATATGGCGTGATTGTTAGTGTAGATGTAACAAACGTTTGCTTGACTTCAGTAAAATAACTTCGAATTTCAACTATTAGCAGTTTAACTTCGTGTCCTAAGTCCCGAAAATTATGTGGAATAGAGAAACCTTCAGTACCACATAAACGGTTCGCATATTCAAGCGTGAAGGCGTCGATAGGGCAGCGCGCTATGACCGTTTTCAAAGCCCAAGTGTGCACGCTCTGACGCGAATTTTTGTGCTTCTGGCACCGCCTCATGGTTCACACTAGTGTACAAGGCCTACTGGGTGGGTTTCAATGCAAGCGTCGAACCACTTTGACATAATGATAAAAATAGGAGATTTCCTAACTAAGAGAGGCTTATTCGACCAGAAAATATTTTACGAATAATACACGTGCGTTTGAAACGTCAGAAGTGGATGCAAGTAGTAACTTGCTTCTGGATTTGCTTATATCCTATTGTTGTCGGAGTTTATCAATGTAGAGATACTGGTTACCGGTGTCTCGATGCCTTTTACACTGTATTTTCCTCTCAATACCGATGATTATACTGACGAACCTTTCTGAAAGTTAAGCTTCTATAATCTCCATTCTTCGTCTGTAGACGAATGGCTCCAATAGTAGTCTGCTTCAAGGCAGTAATGTCATAAAAATTGCATTGAATGCTTACATACCTTTTAGACGTGATTACAATAGAGGATCTGGAAAACTACCGTAAGGAAAACAACCTCAATGAGGCCTTCATTCAGGTAAGCATCGACACAACCTGTAAGGCTTAATTTTTGGCCTTCGCTAAGGCCAAACTTGGTGAAAAACAAACTACTCAAGTGTCATCCCATTTCTACTTCGTAAATTCTTGCGAATTGTGTTTCGAAAGTTGAATAGACCTGATTCCAAACCATTACTATTAAGGCATGGGCGACATTGTGCGTTTGTGTGCGCATGACCTCAAAATTGGAACGCCTATTCCTTACATTTGACAACGAGTTTTGCTACGAATGACTCTGCATTTTTGTAAACTGAATTCGAATTCGTACTGAGGCATTTTCCATTTCAGCGATGGCAAAAACTGTTTGATCCAGAAAACACAGGAGTTATCACTCTTCAGCGGTTTAGTGAGGTACTTGGATTGACCAAGGAGGAGGACCAGGAGGGGTAGGTAGACATAATTCAACAAACTTTTATACCCAACTTTGATTGTGTGAAAATTTTATGTCAATGCCTATATTTATGAATAACTAGGAGGGGTCGGGATATCTATTAGAACGGCGTATTGTTTTATACAATTGTCAAGACTTTAGACTGATTGTCGCGTTTAATTAGGTAGATCCTTGCAAGGACTCACGAATCAAAATGGATGTTTGTTAAGCCACATTAGTTTGTCAACTTGAAAGTACAACAATGTGAATTGGCATTTGTCCTTCAAAATTTACTAATTCATTGTGTGTTACGTTCACGCCTCCTATGCGCCTAATTTTTAAGGATTGAAGGGGAAGGCGCTAACACAACTGCTCCCGAGGAGCAGCCTGAAATCCTTCAAATTGCTGAGGATATGGAGCCGGACAAACAGAAAGCCATATTTGAACTCGTGAAGCAAGTGGAAGAGATAAGTGATGGCAATGACAGGGTAATCCATTTGTGAAGCTTTTAATGCAACACTGTTAAAATTCTCATTAAGGGAAAATTGCGATATAGCACGAATGTTGGGTGAAAGCTTAATAAAATCCTAATAATGCATCAGAATTTAAGCACAGGTACAACTTACTCTTTCTTTTACAGGAAATCGTGCGATCTATGAAGGCAAAGCTAGACGAGAAATATGGTCGACTATGGCACGTATTCACAGTGAAGGGTCAATACCACGCCTTTTACTCGTATGAGAGTGGCAACTCTTTCTGCTTCAAAAAGGGTCCTCGCATTTACATTATCTTCAAGACGCCCGCATGTTAGTTAAATGTGCCATACTAGGACCCGCTTAGCTCATAATCTCTGCCTGCAAAGGGGTCGAAACCCCTTCCTGGTACAAGCAGGACATTGCTGATCAAAAGTTTAATAAAAAAGCGCGATCAACTCTAGTCTTTTTTCTGGTTCCTTTGGGAGATGTGCTGGTAAGCAGTTGTGACAGACTGAAAATTTTAGCGATCTGTGATTGTGCGCCTAAAAGAGCGTAAATTCGAGTAACTATAAAAATAAATTTAGTCTACTGCTAAATAGTGCAGGATTAGGGTAATTTAAAAGGGTTATATTATGACCATTTTAAAGAGTTAGAGATTAGGAACCCACATTTGAGTTGTCTCATAGTCTCTAAAATTTTAATGAAAAATTTTATTGTGAAAAATAATTTTTTGACTTACTAGACCGCAAAGCCGTAGAAATTTCTGCTTAACTGAATTATTTAATTCATTATTTTGAACGTGCTTCAGGGCGCGCTTTTCAATTTTGTCGTGTCAAAACTTAATGGCTGCTAGAAGAAAGGCTGGGAAGGTTCAGGCCGAGGAGCAGTTGTCCCTCAAGGCAGCATTGGATCCTAATGAGATAGTTTTTGGTGTATGTCACATATACGCCTCGTTTAATGACACTTTTGTCCATGTTACGGATTCGACGTGTTCTGAGACTATTGTTCGTGTCACTGGAGGAATGAAGGTTCGTGCTGATCGTGACGAATCGAGTCCGTACGCTGCTATGCTTGCTGCGCAGGATGTTGCCGAGCGGTGCAAGGCTTTGGGTATTGGAGCTTTACACGTTCGTATTCGTGCCACGGGTGGCACAAAGTACGTCTTACGTTATTTTCTGTAACTGCTTTTCTTAGGGCTCGCACGCCTAGTCCAGCTGCTCAATCAGCGCTGAGAGCTCTTGCGCGTTCAGGAATGCGAATCGGTAGAGTTGAAGATGTGACTCCAATTCCCACGGATTGTACGAGAAGGAAGGGTGGGCGTCGCGGTCGTAGATTATAACACTTCCCAAATAATACCAAGGTTGTCCAGCTGATCTTTCTGCTTTCTTTGGGCTCCTAATGAGGCTGCAGTTCGTGATACTTAATGCGGTAGATTACTCCCCAACAATGACTTATGCCGAGCATAGTTTTAGTGCTCTTCTGGTTCGTAGTACCATTATCGTTTGTGCCCATTATCACTATACCATTTTACTGACGGTACTCCGAGGTATCGACTGTTTTCGTGTACCTTTGGTTGTTCTTAGATTATAGAATGCTCGATGAAGATGGGTGTATTTTGTACGCTAAGTAGATCGCAGCATTATAATTGTAGTTACAAAGAGATGTGAAAGAGTTGCGCTGTCGATGTCAGTTATCCTTCAATTTCGGCCACAGGGATGGGGTGCGACAATGACTTAATAAACCTTCTGCAGGTTAAAAGTCCAGTAGTTGCGAAGATGAAGTCCACTTGACCTGAAAAAAGAGTGCTGTTAACCGACCGCATAGTCAGTGGCTTGGCACATGGCTTCAGTTATGCCGGCATGGCACCTGGGTTTGGCGTGAAGCTTTTGACTACTTACCTTCATCGTATGCAGATACTTTGCGAAGAGCTGCCAGCTCGGAGTGAGTAACCCCGCCAACGAAAGCTATCACAACCGTCTTGCTTCGCTCATCGCCTGTACTGGGCATAAAGCGTTTCATCACGCCAGTGCCCTTTGAAGAGGCTCCAATATCTCCGGGTGTTTGGACTTCATCCACCTCCACTGCTGGTATGAGATTGGTTACGTAATTGCCGCCGCTAGAAGTGGCTCCTTGAACATGAGAGACGAACCTAGGGAACTAGCGTAGTATTAAATCTCAGAGACGATGTATTGGGACTCATGTTGGGCAACCTCACCTACGCCCAGCATGAAGGGCAGTGGAAGCGGCACTCAAGAGGAGTGTCCCACTCGCGCCAGAGGCGGTTGAAATTAGCGGACGCGTGGGCCAATCAAGAGCCATGGCTTGCACTAAACGTACACTAATTGGCACCGAACCTCCAAAAATATGCGCAAAAGTGGCATCGAGGTTCTGCTCTTCCCGCACCCCTATCGAACGCTGTTGTACTTGAGATGGTGTCTCATCTGTCACTTGAAGCCGAAGGCTTCTACGTAAGGTGCTCGCGTAGGCCAGCGAAACCGACGCGATTGTATGACGCACAGCTGCACTGGTATCCCCTGCAAGGACATCGACGGGACTACCCATAGGTCGCGCAATGCGGGCCAGACGCGAGCTCTCCTCCAGTAGACCAAGTTTTCGCAAGTTGTTCAGCGTCAACATGTGCTCTGCTCCGTACATCTAAATCGGAACAATAATACCATTCACAACTCAGTCCAAACAAGCAAGTCAATTAATTTAATCATTTGTTTACATTCCTGACCTGAATTATCTCACGCATGTAAAACTCCAGCGATGGTTGCTTCAGGCCACCACTACAAAACGATTGGATACAGAGCAGTTGCAAAACCTGTGGGTAGGAACAAGATAGTGTTAGTTAAAGCAGACAAATTACTACGCATACCTCTTCGATGGGTGCCATTTGAAGGATCCGCTGTTCTATGAAGGGATGAACCTTGTCCGCTTCACGACCATTCAGAAAGTCTAAAGATAACATCCAAATAAACAAGTGAAAACCACATTCATACCTTGTTGTGCCTTGTAGGAAGCAATGAAGTTTTCGGAGGTGGCGTACTCTTGGATGTTCTCGGCAATGGACAAGTCTAGACATGAAAGCAGTGGAGGAATGAGTGACAACCAAAGTTAGTGCCTATTTTAGAGTAAAGCTCACGTAATGATGCTGATGCATATGATTGTTTCAGTTCAGGCAATCGGTTTACAACCTGACAAATAGTTGTCACTTTATTGGAAGATTTGGCTTCCTAAATAAATCATGAGGACGGATGTGAGCGAATCAAATTAACCCACATTCATAACACTTGACAATTCTTTGGTTCTCTTTCCAAGAACAGCTCCGATGTCAGCAAAGTTTTGATCTCTAATCTCAGAAAAGAGCACATCAGCGGAGTTGAAGACAACCCGTTTTGGACCAGTTGTGCTTCCAGATAGGGATATTTTTGCACTACCTGCATGCAAAACAATCCGTTGAAAGTAGATTAGATGTTTTGGAGCGAAAGCGACTAACAACGTAAGGTGCAGACTTGCCGTGCATGATCGGCCAAACTTCATTTATGAGGCCTTCGTAGGTGAGCTGGCTGAGACACGGGGTCAAGGCGTCAACGCTGCGATCAATGATGATAAGAAGGTCGGTCTGACCAGGCGATTCCAGCGGTTGTACAGCGGTGCCTTCCTGCACTGCTGGAGCGTCCAGACTAGCTGTGGCCACCGCCTCCTGCCGCATTTGCGCCAACATCTCCACGATCCGCTGCAATCACCAATACTAATGTATATGAAGTCGCAAAAAACTACTTTACTGGATGAGCCCAAATTCATTTCTCTCATATGACAGGCATTTCGGTACATTTTCTGACGAAAGTGATTTGTATCACGATGGAATTTTACCGCGAATGTAGTGCTCACAAAACATGTTTCTAATGGGTGCACAGTCACACGCAAAATTTGCAGCCATATTTCATTCAAAATTAACGAATAAATTGAGATATCCGCAGCTGAGCAAAAATACAATACGCATTTTTGAGATACCTTTGCTTTTGGCCCCTTGGAACGTATCCGAGGAAAGAGACCGTAGACAGATTGGAATTTCATAAGGCCTTTAGCAAAGTTAAATAAACTGTTCTCCTTGTTCCGTAAGCTAAAATCCTACAAGTAAAGATGACGACACTATGAATATACCTTAGGAAGAACCTCATTAATATGCATTTTCAAACCTACAGAAAAACAATCCGGATCCTCCATGGAAAGAAGATCACTGTCAAGGGGCAATAGGGTCAAAGACAGATCGTAAATGCCCGCAAGCCTTTCGGTAATTTGAGATTCTTGAAGGAATGATTTACAGACGATGGAGCACTTTGGAATGGCAACTATGCAATAGTCCTTCTTTGTAGAAACAGATGACAACTGAGGACGAGAAAACTCTCTACATTAAAGAGACGCAGAGCAGGACCATTACTCAACTACATTATATGATGCCAAGTATCATGTGTTAAGGGAACTCACACCTTTAGAAATTTAACGACAATATCAAGAACCTTTAAATCACAATGGAGAATAAAGAAAATTGAATTGACCTCTGGAGGCGGAGGAGCAGTTTGCGAGGGATCAATCACAAACGAATGAATGACACCATGGTCCTAAAATAGTTATAGAAGGATAGTGAACGACGTGCATACAAGTAGCGAGTTCAAACTCACCAAACTTTGCGGATGATTATTAATAATTTCAATAAGGGGAGTAAATATGCGATGAAAAATACAAGCTCACTTTAAGAAGTGAGTGTCCAATAATGAGATTAACGGGAGAAATGGCATTGCCTTCCCAATAAATGGCTTTTGGTCCACGGTGAGCATCAAGTATCTGCAGAAGCTCCTTTTGATAGACATCTTTAAACGGAGCAGTAGAAAGAGAACGCGTCACAGTTGGCATCGTTGACAAGTACAATGTGTAGAGCAACAAAAGCTCGAGTGAGATGTGGTCTGCCTGAAGGCAAAAAAAAGGGGACAAGAAAAATGCAACCTTATGATGAAAGTAGCTAAATTCACAACGCAACGGACAGTGGAGTGATTCATGAAATCGATTCGTATGTAATACAACGAATCCGAAGGCTCATGTGCTCATAGTTCTGTCGGAACTACAACCTCGACGAGCGGCATTAACGAACAATTTTAAGCTGGACTACTCTATGACCGAACATAGGATGCAGTACGCAACACACAAGAACCTACAAGCCACCAGAGAACTTTGAGATTGGCGGGACATGACGAAGATAATTATAAGTGGTTGTGCAGGGCTATATATTTATAAAATGCAGGTCTGTATACATTCACTTATCAAATATTAAACAGTACTTATAATGTTTTTGTCATAACGTCGACTGAATGTCAACAGCATGTCACTATTACCATAATATAATAATTAATAGCTAAGCAACACCTCTAACTGTTACAGTGTAAGGAATGCCAAACGACATATATTAAAGTTGATAGCTAGGTTTTCAGAAACTTAACGTGTTTATGTGTTAAGTTCCTTTTCATCAATTTCCTCCAATGGCTTTGGAGTTAGACAGCCGAGATTTTGAATTACGTGTTCTGTAGTGATCTCAAATTTGTCAAATGGCCTACCCTAGGGGATGGCGGCTATCATACCTAAAGCAGCTAGATGGTGGATCTCAGGAGCCTCTCTGTGCAATTTTGGAGCGGCGAGACAAACCGGAGTTTCTTCGAATTGAGTCTGAAGCATTAACAGAGTTGAATTCCTACGATACTTCCCTCATTAAGGATCAGTTCGTGAAGATTGCTGATATTTTCTGTTGTTTGGGCGTTTACAAATCGTTGACGTATGACTCCCTCCTGCAAGCGTACCCGTCATTTCTAGTTGCTGTGACGGAGTGTCACCTAGTTGGTAAACTCCCTAATTACGAGGTGTACCGAATCACCAGTGTCCACTTCTTATGCCTTAACAAGCTATTTCTTGAGGACGACTGCAATAATGAGGTGAATGCTCTTTTTATCTGTGAAATGTAATGGGCTGTTGGCGCTTTTGTCACTGCTTTTTGTCAATACTCTTCATTTCTCAGTGATGCTGCTCAGAACACTGATTTTTGTAGTTTTATTCATGATGAAATTAATCAAATTTTGACCAAAAATTGCCCTTTGATAACAGTTATATTTGTTTTATCTTTAGTTTAAGAAGCTTTTATCCTCTGGAGCATTTTATTTCGCCAAAGATCTTTCAACAGGGCTGCCGTACGATATAACAAGAAGCGAACAAAGCCATTTTCGGTTATCCAGTTCGGATTTTAAGTGGTCCGACTCCTATGATCAACGCTTTCTCTGGAACCGCGGTCTGATGTCTTTGTTCTTTCAACAACGAGTGTCTCCTTCCAAGTGGATTTATCCTACTATCTGTGGCAGTTTCGGGGTTTCTACACTCTACGCCGGATTGCGACGCGCGCAGATCGGTGTGGTCTCTCGTCTCTCCACCATGCGTCCTGGTACGCGCTTTAACGTTCGAGGAGTGGACGACAGTGGTTACGTTGCGAACTTCGTTGAAACTGAAGTTGTACGTTTGGGCGATAGCTGTTTGTGCCCTATTTATTAAAATGCTGTCTCTTTGGTATTATATTATTCGTGGAGCTTCAGAATATTCAATCGCCTATTTTGCCTTCGCTCCTCTTCGCCTGCCTTACACTCGAATCTCTATTTCTCTTTCCCATTATCGAACGTACATTATCACGAATTGGCTTGCCTATCTAACTTTGAACTCGGTACCAAGTTGATCTCTTTGGTTCGCCACTCCATTAATTTAGGCTCATTTGCGTTTGGAATGTTTGCACGTTTCGAGTTTTATTGTTGTGATTCCCTTGCATTTGCTCTCATAAATCAGATTTGGTAAATGTTTGCCATTATTAGAAAAAATTACTGCCAATACCGTAATTTTCCATTGCGATTGTTTCTCATGGTTTGCTCATCGAGAGCTGGAAATTATCTTTGCTTTGTTTTTTTCAGTTCACTAGTTGTGTAATCATTCATTTCCTTTTGTCGCAGAGCTTTGGAACTGTAAATGATGCAGTCGTGTCCTATTCTGTCGGAGCATAATAAAATGATGTTCGTGTGGAACTAAAGTGAGACTGGTCGCCGTAAACACACCTAAAAAGCTGTTTTCTCACAGTTACCTTTGACCTCCATTTTATTTGCCGTTTGAGAATTACTGTGTTGTAAACGCCAACGGCTTAGTACTTTACTTTATTCTTATAATATCATAAAAATCAAAAGGTTGTTTCGCTTTCTTCCTCTATTGTGTCATTTGCCCTTTTTTTACTTTTAGTTTATTTGCGTTGAGAAGCAAGTTCTAAGCCACGTTCAGATACGAGGAACGGTGCCGCTGTTTTGGGAGCAGCCGGGTTTACAGGTGGGATCTCACAAAATCAAAATTTTTCGTTTTGTTGAGACCTCCTTGCAAGCCTTCGATCGACACTTTGCCGAAATTCTCTCGCGTTACACTAACACCTTAATTTTGAATCTAATGGGCTCGAAGGAGGGAGAAGGAAACCTTTCTCGTCAATATAAAGAACACTGGAATGTCTCTGATTATCGGGTATGGAATTCTTTCCTTTAAGCTTGTTCAAGGTAACTTCGCATGTCATCAAGCCTGCTTAATTATCAAATTAGTGTTGGGTATTAAAATGCGTGTTTTAGTTTCTCCCCTTGCTTTTCCTTCACCTTTTTATTTTTAGCCCAATGCCATTACTTTCAACTGTACGTCTACATCTAAATCAAATGGATTAAAAGTTTCTCAGTAGCGTTTTTTTTTTGAGCTACAAACTAACTCCATTATCCCTATCTGTGTGATTCATGGTTTGTCATTGTTTGTCTCCCTCACACTTCTAAGGATTGCCTAGTTGGATGTGCCAGTTTCCTTCTCTCTTCCTTGGCTTTGTCCTTCTAGACAAAAATAAACTATATTCACTTCGACTACCATTCGTGTGTCAATCCAAAGACCCTAGAAGGTGTGGAATCCTTGCTCTCATCGCTAAAAGGTTGTCTTGATGAGTGGGGCTTCTACTACATGGATGGGACGGAGGTGAGACGTCTTCAGCATGGCGTGGTAAGTCGCTTTATGACAACATTTGGGCGATACCTATCTTTAGTTCCATAGCTGACGCTCGGCGGTAAAAACATTCTCCTTTACGGCTCAGCATTGATCTATTTCAGCCTCTCAAATGGTCTACGGCTTGGCCTAGTGGAAGAGCTTTGAGCCGTCATATGTGCGCGACAATGCTCGCTTAATTACGAAGTCCTCTACAATTAATCTTTTTTAGTGTATGTTGAGAGCAAAGGAGCTACTACAGGCCCTTTTGAGCCTGTCATGTGACTGGGTTCGTTAGATATCTGGTTTGCCTGTCTATCTTTAGGGCCGTTTATCCTTTTTGCATTAAAAAATGTAACTACTCTTCTTGCAACAAAAACAAATAACTTTGCTAAGTAATCGTTCAAAGCGTAGCCAAATGACTCTGTCCTTATGGCAACTGGTAAAATAACCAAGACTAGAAATCAATTCCAAGGTATCACTCATTCCTCAAGGTCATCGGCCAGGGCAGTAAGACGGCAAGAATTGGCGGTCAGGACAACACAGAGGAAGCATTACCCTTTCCTTTCCACGCCTTTTTCTATGCTGGTGAAAACAGAAGTTGTGTACCATGGCAGCGTGGCTAAAGTAACGAACTAGCCGCGTATAAATTGCATAGATGAAGTACAAGAGACCATGTACTTAACGAGGTGCCATTGCCGAATTGATACACTAAATGAATGAAGGTGGTTCTGTTTTGAAATAATCAAGGACTTGGACTCTCCTTTTGTTTTTACCCTCAAGGTGCGAACAAATTGTGTCGATTGTTTGGACCGAACTAATACAGTGCAAACCATGATCTCCACCATGCTGCTCACCTCGCACTTCCTGAAAGCGATGAACCTCCTCTCAACCACCAACAATCACACGGAGAGACATGCCCAAGGAATTCTTCAATCTGTGAGCTTGTGTGTTTGTGCACGGTCAGTTAAATGAACTATCTAAGCCCAGTCTAGACATGGCCCGGAGGACACTTAACCTTAGTAGTACTTGCTTGTGATTAGTTATGTCCTCGGATGACCTGCATGCTCACATGTCACGTTTGTCAGTGGAGCTTTTGTAGTCCAATCTGCAGGCATTACTTTACTAAAACGCCTGATTCTGAGTGGCACACCGTTTTAAGGGCATAAAATGAGGCCGTTCTTGAATTCGTTCTCTTTTTTGATAAAATCAAACATTCACTCGACTCATCTGTTTCCTCGTATGTGCTGCCCTTCTCTGTACCTTCAAGGTAAGGTTGAAAGAGCTTGACTTGCTCGAGTAAGCCACTTCAAAGTGCGAATCTAGTCTTTGACAGATTGATCACTTCAATGAGGCATTCGTCACCTTCTCTGTGAAGCCTCTGCCAGAAATTTGATGTGTTTGAGACACTGTCGATGTAGCTGAACTCTCTTTCATTTCCCCTGTCTGTTGTATTGTATTCAAGCAACCTACTCTTAGTCTCTTATAGTTCGCCTAACTTTAGCGTTGTTTCACTTTCGTATTTTTTCTTTTTGTTTGCTCAATGTTTGCTTCTCTAGCTATGGATTGAGAATGGCGACAACGTGAGTCGAATATACACGGGGACAGGAGCGTTGCGTAGCGATAGGTCAAAACTGCGAAATGTACAACGCAGTGCTACTCGCGCCATCAAAAACAACTTCTTCGATAGTGCCAAACAGGAGGCTATGGTTGCAGTACTCAACTCCTCCAGTCTTGTTGGATGGCAACGTCTGGTGGCTGGTAAGCCTTTGTCATCAATCGCATAGATCTTGCGTTTTATTTTATGCTACAAAGTAGAGGACAAGTCACCCATACGAATGAGGCTGGTAAACAGTCGAATCATACAAAAGTTGAGTGGAAAGAAACTGTGGGTCTGAACGGCGACTAATTTGTCTTCGTCAGCTTCTTCGCATTTAGGTGTGACGAATCCAAACATCTTCGGCCTTGGCGACACATTTAAGAGCCTTTCAGGGCACCAAAGCGCGGTATCCTTATTTTCCTTTTCTTTTCTCATCCCTTTAGGCCAATTCCTTCCACCAAGACTCCACTTTCTATCGCAATCAGTACTGCAAAGTATTCTTGACCGAAATGCTGAATTTACACGCCGTGAACGGCTAAAAATTTTCATCGGCACATGGAATGTTAATGGTGGAAGAAATGTGCGTTCCTTAGCTCATCGTGACAACGATCTCTCCGATTGGCTGCTAGTGGAACGCCAACACTTCACCGGCTACCGAAATCCCCATGCTGAACCAGAGGCCTTCAATCGTCCCACAGATATCTTCGTTGTGGGCTTCGAGGAGATCATCGATTTGAATGCAAGTAATGTAGTGGCGAACAAACAGAGTTCGGAGAATCAGAGGTACTGGGGAACCACACTGCAGACTCTCTTTGATCAGGCCTCAGAGACCGGTGAACCGTACGTCCTCCTCTGCACCACTCAACTCGTCGGTGTGTGTATTTTTGTCTTCCTTCGTCTCGGTCTCTGCGAATACGTTCGTGGTTTGGCCTCTTCTTCTGTAAAGACTGGCCTACATGCCAAAGCTGGCAATAAGGGTGCTGTTGCTGTGCGATTCCAGGTTTGTTCTCACTTTAACCAACTCGTCTACAATCTTTTAATTCTTGCACATGTAATTTTATTACCACCATTAGTCTGTTGATTGTTTTTTTTGTGTGTGTATGTGAATTTATCTTCCATGTACTTTTGAGGTTATTGTGCCATTCATCTATGATTTACAATTACTATTTCTCCCTGTTCTCTTCCCATATTGATGTGTTTTCAAATTACCTTTATAACCTTTGGGAAATCTCCATCTGGAGGATCTGAAAGACGTATTTTTTTCTCCTCTTTTTAGATCGGTGCAACTTCCCTGTGTTTTTGCTGCTCTCATCTCACCGCTGGCCAATCGGCTTACCGTGAGCGCAATGCCGAGGTTCTCGACATCTCCCAGCGCCTCACTCTGGCACCCGATAAACGTAGTGTCCTCTCACACGACTACGTCTTTTGGTTTGGTGACCTTAACTATCGCATCAATCGACCTAATGAAGAGGTGAAGGCATTGGTTGCTCGTTCAGCGTGGTCAGAACTCCACTGCAGTGATCAGCTCTTGGTACAACGCAAGGCGAATGCCGTGTTTAAGGGATTTAGTGAAGGACCATTGAATTTCGCGCCTACTTATAAGTACGACCTCTTTTGTGACGACTACGACACCTCCGAGAAGGCGCGTTCTCCCTCTTGGACGGATCGTGTGCTTTGGCGGCGAGCTAACATCACCTTCAAGAAGGCGTCTGTCAACACCGATCCAGCGGATCAAATACTTCTCAAAAATTTGCTTGTCTACTATAGAGCGGAGATTAAAACTAGTGATCATCGACCTGTTGCTGCTGTCTTCGATATCGACATTCAAGTCGTACGTCTTGTCTTATCCCCTCTGACTGTTTCATTTTATCAAATCGTAGCCTACTAAAGCTGTACTTTTTCTTGTCGACGTGGTGACAATGTCAGTATCGTTCTCCATGGTCACTTTTCAATGCCTTTTTCATACTGAGTCTCTCGAGTGAACTCCAAATGACTCAAGAAGTGGATGACCTTGCATTCAAAGAAGACTGGATGTTGGATGATCCTATCAACTGATCGAGGTGGATTTAATAATGGGCGTGGTAAAGCTCAATGGGAGAGTTAGGCGTGGTTTGTTGAAATTTGATCTGACATCACTAGGAGGTGGGATTGGAGACTTGCCAAATGCAGGCTCCCTGGCACCAACGTGACATTTTGGAAAATTTTTGTTTTTTAAGCTCTAATAAGTCATGCCTATATGGTGAATAACTTGAAAGTGGTGTGGATGTTTAAAGGACTAATTTGTTCTTGAAGATGGTATTGTGGCGACTTTGGGTTTGTAGAGTTATTTGTGGATGGGCAGCCTCGATGATGCTTCAAACGGATTTTACAGTAGGGTAGTAAGTTGGCCGTGAC
>UYWX01020627.1:546-27804 GCA_900622495.1 Hydatigera taeniaeformis | reverse complement strand
TGGCAGGGCAGTCTGAAAATAGATTGTACACAAAAAACCCTGTACTGGACACTGTCAAATGCAAACGGTTTTGTAAGCAACAATCAGTGAACCAGTGAGGTATGTGATACAGGCCAGGATTTGAATTTAAAATGCTTGGACCGTTTATTGACAGCCTAAACTAACTGAACTTAACAATGCAGCAAACGAAAATGAAGCCAACTTAGTAGCGCATTGCAAAAAAGCATGAATCTCCACGCAAGACAAGCAGTGCAAACATCCACAATGCTCACGTAGGCCTTACAGCAGAATCTATGAGAAATTTTAGTGGAATTGCCGTATCATTAAGGGCAGTGGCTAAAGATTCAAATGGCACAAAAGTTCTCCCGTGTCGAATCTGGCGTCTTGGAAATGATCAAGTATGGAGATGACTATTAATCTACTGTCACATACGCCGCCAATAGCTGGAACAGAGATTTCGTTTGCTCAGACGGAGGTGGACACTACCCAAATACCCAACAGTAAAGGCAGTACAAAGGTCTGTTACCAACACCGTGAATAAGCTGAGGGAATTATGTAGTGCACACGAGCCTGATAGCTATTAGTTGGAGACAGACTAAGAATGAGTTCAAATTAGCAAGCGGCGGCTCTAACTGCGCGTACAAATGCTAACTGATAGACTTTGACCTTTGAGAGGCTATCAGTGCATTTGGTGGTCACATCCTTGATATGAAGCAACCAAAAGGAACACCAAACCCACGACCCTAGGATGCTTGAAGACATGCCTCCAATTTAGCTTCTAGGTGAAACGAGGACGAGTCACTCCCAGTAGTACTACAATTTTTAGCAAACTAAAACATTGATGCAAAAATAGTGGTTAGTGAAATGGATCCCTGACTGAATGCTTAGGATTATCCAATGCGAAAAAATTGCTTCACAGGCGAGACTGAGTGCCTTTCAAAGTCTATCAGACCGTGCCCGGGTCCTTGCCTCGAAGGCGCCCTCGATTCTACCCGTCGAGAATCGCCTTCTAGAGGTGCGTGATGGAGCTTCCGGGAGCTCCGAGCTCGGCGGCCCGTTGATGGTGCAGCTGTTGATCGATTACGTCGGAAGCAACTTCACCGTGAAGAAGGGCGAATCCCTGCCTCTCATCGACACTACAGAAAACCCCTACTTATGGAAGGTGATGACGCACAATGGACCACAGTATATTCCTTCTATTGCTTGCATCATCGCATCTGCCAACGGCGAGCAGATTCATGATGCCTATAAGTGCGTGTTTCGTCATATAAGGAATTTATTTTTAAACAATTTTCACGCTGACGAGTGTGACTTAATATGCAGACTAACGTTACGGTTGCGAAATCGACATTCTGTGAGACCTTCTATTTCTCCGAAAGTACATTTTGCATGCACCACTCGGTGAGCGCAAGCAATGTTAGATTATAGGAAGAAGTAGAGGTATTAAAATAATTTTTTCTGGCCACATCCCCACATCCCTGCCAAAACGGTGATAATTGAAAACTCATGAAGGCCAAAAGTGGCATAAGCTATAGGAGAAAGTTATTCGTAGGAACCACTCTGTGAAGGGCCAAACGAGAGTCGACTTTAAAGAGCGCAAAATAAGCACCTTGCAATTATTTGCGCTTCTTCACTTGAATGCAGAGATATTTCTTATATGATTTCTTTGAGCCCCAAAATTAACTGGTTATCAAACTATTCTACAAGGTCTTTTGAGTGAAACAGATATGCTTTGTTTGAGTAAATTTAATGTTTACTCCAATTTACAGAGACTTTTAAGGTCGATTGCTCACCAACAGATATTGTCCTTTTAACACTCATGGGGATAAAACAATGACCGAAGACACGGTACCTGCGGTTGACTGGCATTCCTTCTAGGTTAATGTTAGATAAGGAGAGTAAGCAACTCGTAATCTCCCATCCACTACATCCAAATCTTGATGCATAGCACCTTTAGCCCCGCTTCCCTTGTCCCCAACCACAAATCTCTTAGAAGGAAGATGATTGGAGGAAGAATTATTGGACATAGTCATATGGGTACGGTCTGTAGGGATCGGAACCCAACTAAAATGCAAAGTCAGTTCTCGAAAGGATCCCCGCACTCTATTTGCATGGCGTTTGAAGTGACCGACCGCCTCTCCCCTGTATTACAGCATGTGCTTAGAACACTAACAACATACATGAACACTTTATTGTCCAGAAAAGTGCTTCATTTTGGGAATTGCGCCTACCCAAATTGAACGCGCTGGTCGGGAAATGTTGACTACGCAAATAAGCTATAGGCTTCACTCTGCAAAGTTAAGTAAATTAAGGCCATTGCCTCATGTCAATTTCTTGGATCCATGCTACAATATTTCTTCTAGAACACTATCAACTGTGAAAGACGCATGGAATGATGCAGTTGAAAACTATAGAAGACAACTGGCTATCTACTACACCAATTATCTTGAGGATGTTGGGCAACGTGGCGTGAGTCTCCTTATCAAAGTGGTGTTACAACCTCTTTTTAAAGTTTATTAGAATAACATTTTACATTATTTTTCGACAAGGGTCTTTATACGACTGATTCAAACGGCAAAAGGCGCTTTTTGGAGGACCTTGACCGACTCCTTATACATGCTGATGCCGATGAAGGCCATTTGGCTAATATCCTGGAGATGCTGTCGGGTAAAGCAGGCAAGTTTCACAAACACTTCTTTGGTAATATGCATGCATAAAAGCATAGTTTAACTAAGAAAGATTTTTTATCTTGCTCGTAACTACTATCTAAGCTGCGCTGCGAAATGAGAACATCGTTTACATCTGCAGCAAAGAAATTGGGAATGTCTAAACCAAGTACACCTTATACTGGGTTTGACGTTCCCTTTACATGGTCAAGAATTCAATGAGATTCGTCCTATTTTTTCACAATGGTAAGAGTCGAACCACAAGCAACGTAGTGCTCTGAGCTGTTTTCAAACTCACGGAGGCAATTGTG
The DNA here is from genome assembly GCA_900622495.1 of Hydatigera taeniaeformis. Classification (NCBI taxonomy): domain Eukaryota; kingdom Metazoa; phylum Platyhelminthes; class Cestoda; order Cyclophyllidea; family Taeniidae; genus Hydatigera; species Hydatigera taeniaeformis. The sequence goes on along the minus strand of UYWX01020627.1, from coordinate 24,827 downwards.
ATTTAAACACTTTCGATTGCAACGCCACTTTTGCAGAAATCCTTCAAAAGGATGGCATTTATAATGACAAGGCTTATTGGATGAATTAAAGGAATGTTGCAAAAGCAAAGACTTGTAATCCCACATTGACTCATCTTTGCCCTTTTCATGCAGTTTCGAGACCAGAACAGGCAAACGAAGTTTGGGGCCGCTCAGAACTAAATCTTCTCCACCAACCTCTACTGTTATTAAACGAGCACGTTCAGTCCCTCAGAAGAGTGGATGAAAACGTTGACTCGTATACAAATCGTATGAGGGAATACGCTTCAACAATTACTTCGGAGGCTCGTGGACTTCAGGCTCAGCTGGAAAGTCTCAGGTGTATATTGTAGCATCTACCATTAAAAAGTCAACGCATTGGTTAAATTTGCAACACTTTAAATTTCCGCTCCAGAATGACGCATGATCGAAATCGGGCAGAATTAAAAGAGCTCTACGACCGCGTGCACAACTGGAAGACGGCATACACCGAGTCCCTCAATGGACCTACCAGTGGAGTTGGTCGCCTCATAATCTCTAGTGTCTCATCAAGTTCTGGTATTTCCTCAGAAGAACTCCCGCCCATTCCAATACCACCATCTCCATTTGGACGCATTACGCCCGTAGAGCTTTCTTTAACTCAGGAGGACGAGGAATCAGATGTAGAATTTCTGGAAACGCGAGAACGCAAACGCCCCAAAATGAATGTAGCTCTTCTACAGGCTAAGGATGTGTCCCGCAATGAAAAATCGACGGTGTTTACGTGCGGAGCCAATCTGCATCCAAGACAGACACATGGTAGCCTCAATGTCAACCAAGCTAGTGCACAAAAAGCAAAGACATTTCGTGATTTTCCAACACAAACTACCCATCGTCGTGTCATTCAAAACACTCAGACAGAGCTGACCGGTAACCTTGTAAGCTGCAAATTTGCAGGTACACAGAGTGAATCCAATCGAGTTGATTGCATGACACAAATTGGTTGGATTAAAGCACAAAAAGCACAGCAGGTTGATGGCTCCATCATATCGGCAGCCATGGAAGTCGCTGAGAGCACCCCATCTTCTGCTTCTGCAATGGGAGGAGCCACACCCGATAGAGCGTATGAAACCTACACCACTGGTCCAGCAAAAGGTACAACCGCTTACTGTGAAACTGCAACATCTGGTGTGAAGAAACAAGATTTGATTTTTCAGATTGGCGATGCCCGAACTTTGACAGGGTCCGAAAGTAGTACATCAAATCGCAAATGGGGAGCATCTGAACTCGATGCTCACTCAATTGATTCCGGAGCTTTTGAAACCCATGTGGCTACGGGAAGATTAAATTTCGAAACTAGGAAGGAAAGTCGTGACATAGTTACACAAATTCACTCAACTAGGGACACATCAAATTTTGGAAGTCAGCATAATCTGGAATGTCGCACAAGGGAATCGATTAGCAGGAAAGGTCAACCTAAACAGAAGGAAAGTGAAATTCAAGTGGGGTCATCGGAGCTGAAAACTGGTAACATAGAGTTCAGCCGAACCTTTAGTAACACCAATCTCCAAACGAAAACAGATAGAAGCTCTAGAAAAGTGGAAACGACTCCATGCTCGTTGAAATCTTGCGATGTTGAGGCTCAAATTTTCCATGCTCCAAACATTCCTAGAGCCTATGATGGGATGCAGTGTCGTAAATGTGCTAGTCACCAGAATCACGTTCAGGGAGACTCTAAAGAATTCAAGAAAGACACATCATATTGTGAACTAAATGCTAATGATCTAGCCCTCTCTGACGTTGACGTGCAGGTCAGCAGGCCAGTTCTGGTGGAAGCTTCGGTAGTAAACGGTATGGGGAAACCAAAGGTTGTAGCTGAGTGTACATGTTTTGAAAAGGCATCACGAGAAACGAAAGATCGGAAGAACTTATCGATGAGTCATTTCTGTGCTCTTCATCAGCCCATATCATTCCATTTCACTCCCCCATGCTATGCTCAATGCGAAACACCAATTCGAATGCAAGAAACCAGTTCCTTTTTCACTAATCAGATGGTAAGCCGTCACACGGTAAGTCCTAGGCTTGCCCCAAAAGAAGTCAAAATTTCAACAGTGAGTGCTAAACCCGCTGATAGATCGTTTACAGAACGATTTTGGCTTGAGGATGCCGGCACCAATACCACCTCACCAACCTCCCGCATGAATTCTCGAGAGGGTGCCGTGACTGAGTTTGCCACACCAATTCGTAATACGGATGTAGGGAGTGTTTCCTTTCCTAAGAAAACTGCAGATCGCAGTACCACAGCACCGAGATTGGCTGCAGGCACAGAGGCTCAAATAACAGCCAATCGACTGCAATATGGTGAAACTGAACAATTCTCTGGCGATTCCTCTTTTGAGCCAATTCACTTAGCCAAATGCGCAACCAAACGCGTTTATTCTGAGGTCTCATGTCAAGTCGGAACAATTTTAAAGCCCGAGATCATGGAAATTAGTACAGTACCCCTCCAACTCACCGAAGTTGATCAATCAAACCATCGAGACAGGAATTTGAACGCCGTTATTTGCCCAACAAGGGTTTTCGTGAATCCAGTTCTCACTGAAGAAGCAGGGATTAATGTTGCGAAAATGCAAGACATGCATCACCTGAATGTGAAGATAGCTGATAGGATGTATGATGCATCGGTGGCTCAGACTTCCAGAATGCGAGCACAACAGGAGGTAAGTCATGATAAGCGGCAAATTTGCACATTAGAAATGAATTTAAAGAACGAACAGATGGACAACCACACAACGACTGCTCCATATAGTGCTACAGAAGCTGGCATCACTATTACACTGAATAGGCAGAGACAACGGCATTGCCACTGCCAATTTGAAACATCTCATGTAGATTCAGCAATATTGGAGACTTCGACTTCAAGAGCACCTCCGTCAGCAATTTCAAAGTCAACTCAAGTTGGTACAACTCTGACCCCCACTCGAGTTCAAATCGTCGGAATCGGTACAAAGCCCAAGATTCCACTCGAAATCGGTGATTTCAGCGCCGTGGTGCAAAACGTTGTTTGCCCCTCTACTGTTGAACTTGTCTCTTCACTTGATGAAACAGGTGGTATCAAGGTGAAGGATATTTCTGAGGTCGATGCCGTAAACATTCTTGTTGAAGGATCTACGTTTTATGCGAATGCGAGCAACCGAATGCATCATGGTAGTGTTGATCACAGTAAGGAAGAATTAACACCAGATAAAACAAAGCCAACAGCAAAGAAATCAGGAATTTGCCATGCAAGTGGTGAACCACTTATGCAACAAGCTAGATTCGAAATAGTCAGTACGAAAGTGAGCGAGCTATGCAACTTTTGCCACGGTACTGGGAAGAGAGTTGCAGCTCAAGTAAATTCTCAAGACCGCAGAGCTACTTCTACCACTTCAACTGCCTACCAACAGCCTGCGAATCAGAAAATTCAAGGCTCCAAAGTGGCAAACGTCGAATGCCAGGTTGGTGCGATCCTCCGACCTACACGAGTTCACGTTGCCAACGTCGAAATTCGACCAAGAACAGCTGAACTTGCTAGACAAATGGGCATGACTCCGAATGCAATAATCTGCCCTTCGACCATTGAGTTGCAGACGGAGCTAGCCGAGAACAGCGGGATTCAGGTGATAAGCGCAAAAGATATCGGTAGCATGGAACTTGTTGCGGGCACATCGATCTTCGAAACGAGTTTCTGCGACCGTGCGAATGATCAGCGGACGGAGAGTATTCCAGGCAGGAGGTCGTTTATGAACAACATGAACATTACTTGTGGCGAATCGGGTCTCACTTTGGGCCAAGCACAGACGGAAAATGTGATGGAAAAGCTGGCCACAAGCACAAAAACATTTACATTGCACGACGTCGGCTGTGAGTTCGCAGTAAAGAGTGAAAATATCGGCACTGTCTGTAACCAATGCCATGGAAAGGGCAGGATTAAGAACCTTTCAATGGCTTTCTCCCCGATTGAGAGTACGTCAGTAGACTACAGTAGAAAACCTTCATTCATCCATCAGAGAGCAAGCACACCTATTTCGAAGACTGCGGAATGTCAGGTAGGTATTCTGTTGCGACCATCAACCATTGAAATCGGTAACATTAGTGTTAAACCGAGAAACCGAAAAGTTGCCGAATATTTGGGCATGAATGTCGATTCGGTGTTATGTCCTGCAAGAGTGCAGATGGTACCGGAGATAAGAGAGGCACCAGGGATAGAGGTCATCAATGTAACAGATGTCACTCGTACGGAAGTTCAGGCGGGTGGAATTGTTGTTGACGCGGACGTTCAAACTCGTCAATCTCAGCAGTCATCAATTGCTACAGGTACTCAAAAGAAACCCCGCCTGCTGCTTAATATCAGGAACAACGGGAACGGTCTTACTATTGGAAATAGTTCATCTCATGTCACCAAGACGAATGTTGCTACTGTTTGCGATAGCTTCACTCTGAATGACATTGGTTGTGAAGTCGTGCTACGAAACTCATCTATTGGAGGTGTGTGTGCGTCATGTCAAGGCAGTGGGAGGACGGTATCTGTGTCCATGAAGACGATGCCGAGAGTGTTAGAGACGCAAGGTGTCGAAACCTCGCATCATTACAGTACATTAATGTCAAACTCGATGATGACCAAACCAGTCCTTTCAGAGACGAAATCTTGTCAAGTTGGAACTGTCCTTACTCCTACCTGCGTAAATGTGGCGAAAGTTGAAATGCATCCCAAAAACACGTCAGTCGTATCGTCTGGCGCAATCGTTTATCCAGCAGCCGTTGAAGTTGAAAGTAGACTATTGGAAACTTCTGGAATACATATAAGAGAAGTAGCAACTATGGACTCCATAAATATTAATTCGGGGGGGAAATCGTACATGGCAAGCACTCAGACAACGCCAAAATCAAAAATGGAGTCCTGTGTGCTAGAGATTAGGTCATTTCACCCAGAAGCTGTTAGTGGTGAGCTTGCCACCCATCAAATGGCAGCAGAATCACTCGCCTCGACTGGGAAATTTCACCTAAAAAGTATTGGGTGCGAATTTAGATTAAAGAATGCCACTTCTACTGCACCGTACCCACCTTCCTTAGCGGGCGCTTTAGAGTTCAGGGAGCCAGTGGAAGTTGGTTCAAAAAGGCCTACAGACTCACAAGGAACAGATGCCTCCTGTCAAGTTGGGCTCACGCTGATTCCATCTACAGTAGAAGTGGCGGATATGACTGTGAGCGTCAGGGATGAACACGTGGCGGCCAATCTTGGACTAAAAGCCGATGCGATCATTTGTCCGTCGACGATAGAACTCGAAACTAAACTGACCGAGACTGCTGGAGTGACGGTAACTGATGTTAAAGATGTAAAGGAAATTGGCATTACTGTGGGAGACAGGAAGGGCATTGTGGATGTTATAGGACGGAAGGTGAGAGTTCAAAAAGTGGGTGCTACCTCCAGGTCTATGGAACCCATTTACTTAAGCTTCACATCTCGCTCACCTACGTGTGTACAAGACACTGATGCAAAGTTTAGCAAAGCATGGGAAACTACGACAACGCAAGTCCACAAGCCCATCATCAATCAAGATTTCCGGTGCACATTTCGAATAAAACAAACAAGTGAATTGTCAAACCCGTCCCCAATGTCATCACCACAAGTGAAATCTTTGCAAGTGAATTCAGGGAAGGAGGATGTCAGTTGCCAAGTTGGTGTCACAATGGTTCCATGTAAAATTAATGTTTCACCGATTAAAGTTGTCGTGGAAGAAAGGTCCAGTGCTGACGCCATGGGTATCTCGGAACCATCAGGTCTACAGCCGACCATATGCGAAATGGAATCGCGCATCTCAGAAAAGTCGGGCATCGCAATTGCTCAAATAGACACGGTAGAACAACTTCAGCTGCAAATAAAAGACGAAATCTACAATGCATCTGTTGTGGGAGGGAGTACCAAACCAAAGACAACTGCAACAACAAGTTCTTGGGCCTCCAAACCTACACCAATCAGCATCACCGGTTATCCAAGGATGGATGTTCATGTAACTTCCTCCATTCAGCGGTCCGATGTGGGCCTTTCTAACGCCATCGGACCGTATCTGGTGACGATGAAGGAGAGTAGAGTGCAGAAAAAGAGTATTCTGGAAGTAGGTGCACTCACACTTGGCGGAAAAAGTCTTCAGCTAAGCGTCGATGGCGATCTACGTGGAAAGTTGACAATGCAGACAACTCGACAGCCAAGCAGTAGTGGACAAAAGCCAGCCATCTACACAGACTCCTTCCAACGCCTTCGTTCACCCATCAATCCCGAAGACCGTCTACTTCCACGACGACCTAACTCCCGACTCTGTGATGTAGCCTGTGAGGCTTTGATCAAACCTGAAACATTAGAAAAACGTCTACAAACAGTTTTTATTTGAAACATAAACACTTCTCCTTTTAACGATATTTTTGTTCTGTGCAATTTTACTTCAACTTTCCGATTTGCAGTGCTATCACAGAATTTATTCAACTAATTTGTAAAGGATGTTTTGCGTTGCATATATAATAATACCTACGATTCCACAGTAAGTGTAAAATTGATAGTCTGAATTTCACAGACCTTTGAGGCATTTGATTTTGCCAAAATCACTTCTCCCTCCTAAGCTTCCAGGTCGAACCTTGGTGGACCAACGAAAGAGCACTCAATTTTCCTTGCAATTCCAATTCACTTGATTATGACAGGCCCATGTCGTGTTAGTATTACCTAACTCAAATGCCATTTTTCTCCAGACCTTAAGCCGCTTAGGATTTTATCAATAGAAAAAAAACTACTGAGAGGGATGTAATTGAGTCCACTGCTTCAGAAAGCTGGAAAGTATTTTTTTACGGCTTATGAGATTATAATCGGTTAAAATTTAATTAGCGTGGAGTTCGTATGATCTACCAGCCTTCCTACAATGCATCACTGTCATTTGACTGAGGAACTTGCAGGCAATGAATGATCAGACTGATAAATGGAGATATCAAAGCGCATTTAGTTAACGCTGTGGCAGTGTCACAATCAATGATACCTACAAGTAAAAGAAAGACAACCACGAACGAACAGTCCAAAGACCCAAATCGTTATCATTACTCGATTCGCAACAAAAATTTTAGCTTATCTCAGGTCCTCTCATTATTTCTGCATTACAGTTAGGGTGTCAGAATAAAAAGATTCGCAATGATTTGAACTGATTCTTTTCCTAATAATTTAAACAGTTTTTGATGAAACGTGTGCCATGGGAACAGACCTACAACAGGTTTTGAGGAGATGCTACTTGAGATAACATCTTAATTAACGTCAAGGAATGCTATGAAGTCAAACAGTTCCAATTAGTAGAAAATAGGCGATTGATAGGGAGCATCATCCGCTTGTGACATTATGACATCAATGCTTTGTACATCAGATGAGAGAGGACTTGATCATACCGGCTTTGCGATAATTCAACGACAAATTTAGACGTAAGCAACAGAGGTAATGCATTAAAAACTAGCAGAGAACCCTTGAAAGCGCTAATTTAATCTGAGGTAATAGGACTTTAGTGCATCAAAAGTAGTCATTTTCCAAATATTTTATTGTATATATAAAGGGAGTAAGCAATCTAAAAAGGCAAGGGACCGCCTCACTCAAGACCGGTAAAAGTAACCTTATAGCAAAGAATTTTCTGATAGTTGCTGGGCCCCTTGTTGTTTCACATTTGGCAGTCAACAGTTAAGTTGTCAAGGAAAGTTAAAGCTGACTGTAACGTTTACCATTATGCACAAAAACCAATTTACTTGTTCAAGGTACTGAAAGGGGCAGGGCCTCATGCAGTAGAATGTGCTCAAGGAAATTGTCAGACGATTCGATCAATAGAATTCAAATTCGCGTGAATCTCGCTGCTGTCACGCCTTACATATGTCAGGAGTGGATCATGATAAAATGCTGTCCCAAATATCTTCAAGAGAAGGGTTGCTCGGTGAGACATACGCTGACGCTGATAGGAGCTCTGCTTACCTGTTTTTGCGTTGATGGTTGCACTTACAATATTGGCATCCTGATCTCCTATTGGTCCTCGTACTTTAACAAGGATGCCTTTGTCTTATCATGGATTGGTTCCATTCAAATGTTCTTTAGTTATTGTCTGGGACCCCTGACTGGCTTTCTCATAAACCGCTTCGGAATAACCCCGGTGGCCATCGCAGGAGCAGTAACTGCCTCCATGGGACACTTTATTTCCGGGATGGATGGCAATATGATAACACTCTACATATGCTTTGGTGCACTTGTAGGTGCTGGCTATGGACTGCTGTATATGACTGCAATTGTTGCGATCACCACGGGCTTCGATGAGTTACGACCCATAGCCATGGGGATCATGGCCTGTGGCTCGGGTATAGGTGCCTCAATACACAGTATTTTTTATCCTCTTATCGAGTCGAAAGTCACCTGGAAAGGATTATGCATCGCCACGGCGGGTCTACTATTACATACTTGTATTTTTGGGTGCCTCCTTGGGCTTGCTTTACCCAAAAAACCACCACAACAACCAACAAGCCAGTTACAGCACAATCCCACCTCAAGCTTTTTTAGCCTTGATTCTCATGCTCTCGGTATTCTCGGCTCCGGATATCTCAACCCTCCTAATGAACCTACTTCGAGCGCTGCAGTCATAAGCTCACAACTAAATCTGAAAGCCACTCTAGAAACGCCTAAAATGCAACACATTATGGGGAGTTTAGGATCATTCACTTACTTAGTTGAAGTCGAAAAAATCGCTCAACAAATTGGGTTATTTGGGAAGGGTATGCCACTGCACAGAAACGCTTCTTTTTTGGTCTTCTTAGCCGCAGTGTTTATTCAAGCCATGGGATCCTACTCCCCAGTCATCCTTCTATTTGACATTTTGCTCGAAGAAGGCTTGACTCCAAAGGCAGCAGCCAGTGCTGCCGCTTTAGTGGGTATATCAAGTGCAGTTGCGAGACTCGCGTTCGGCACGCTGGCCACGTTTCGCTGGGTGAACAAGACCCACCTACTGTCAGCGCTCATGATGACTGGTGGAGCAATAAACATCACCGTCTTTTTTCTCCACCAGGAAAGGTTTTTGCAGTTCTATGCATGTGTTATAGGAATTTGTCTAGGTACGTCCTTATATCATGCAAACCCTTCTGGATCCATCGTTCGTGCATTTTTAGCAATATATGCTTGTTTGATTGCTATGATTTGATTAAATAGGCTGGCACTTTTATGTCAAATCTGCAAGCCTCCACCTACTAAATTTTATTCACTGAGAACATCCCAACTAAGTCGGGCGAAAAAATACCATGATTCCCGAAGGTTTAAAACTACTTCAATGCTGTTTGGCCTTTTCCATAAGGCTATAAAATATTCACACCTCAGTTTATAATGCGCCTAATTCTTCGAGTACAACCAATAGAAGCATGAAAACCGCCATTTAAATTAGTAAAAGCAATTGAGTGGAATGCATCGATAAAACTATAATTGAGGCCAATTACAACTGTTCTGGAGTGCAAGTACTAGCCTGGGACAGACTTCTTTGGAATTATATTCACCATGTTGGTTTCGTAGGAGGCGTGACAGTAATACATCCCCTGGTTTTGGCGGATCTAGTGCAGAGAGAGCGGCTTACAGACGCAATGGGATGGGAGATAATGTCAGCAGGAATGGGATACTGTCTGAGCACGCCGTTAGCTACACTGGTGAGTCTACAACTTGGCGACATGCACATCAGCTACATTGTTTCAGGCGTGCTGATGCTACTTGGGGGCAGTCTCGTCCAGCTCGCTCGCTGGTCTCACCGCACCATCAGCGAGGCGGACATCAACCGTCTTCGCAGACGCCTTGAGGCTGCCGCTAGATAGGCATCCCCAACACCGTAAGTCACTACTAAGGTCACTGCTTCGCAAAATACTGTCATTAGTAATTTCATTCCTCTCTTGAGGGATGCAAATGCCTAGTTACCTAATGTTGGCTTCGATTTCAGTGTACTAGTCTGAGAGACTAGTGGCTAAACTTGCAAAACGATGGTCAAGTCTGCGACTAGAATATTAATCAGCAAAAACAATCTGCACGCTTGCTAGTCTAACCGGAAAATATACCTCTATGCGACAGCAGAAACAACGAAGAGTAGATTTTAAAATTCTGCGAAAATTGTGAAAATGAAGCCCTTCTCTAAACTATAAGTGCTTACGATCATTTGGAATTTCAAACACATTGAAGGAGTGAGCACAACACTTACCGATAGCCAAATCACAACGACGAGCTCCTGTCACTTTGAATTTCAGTAACTTTGCTTCAGAACGTCTGCAAATCACAGACTTACTGCTGTTGGGTCGAGGAGCGGTATTTCCGGAGGCACCTCCTGTCTGATGGAGACGGACCTCGATGCGAATCCCACGTTGATGTTACAAACTACCAACTAACAAGTACTTCGTAATTTTTGTCTAGAGTTCAATACAACATTTCCTATTTTACTACACGGCATTGCAATACTTAATAAAGTGCACACTGATTTACCAATGACGTGACACGTTCACCAGTGGGAATCTATGAGAAGCAACGTTAATCCACAACTGCAAAAAGACTACTGAATGGTAAATATGCTAAACGTATAATAAATTCCAATTATTTACAACTGAATTATTCGAGTTAACATTTGCCTAGGTAATAAAAACAACCGGGTCAGTAACATGCCGGTTAACACTCGTAACGATCTAGCATTACATTGGCACTGCTATTCAAACGATGCATTCATGACTGTCAGGGTGATGTTCATGAACGCTAAAGATGATGATAATTGAACAATAAATATCAGAGTCGCATCAATTCAGTCCAGGAGGCCTTGAATATTGAGCCTTTCAATCAGCACTATTATGCTGTTTGATCGAGGTGGGACGATAAGATCATCAAGGCGATAGCCAAACTAATTAAGATAAAACCACTTGGTAGTTGCAAAGACAATTGTAGGACCACACGCTACTGTAAAAACAAACATTAGGACACAAAATATGAATAACTGTGCTCGAGCTTCAAACCGTGCCACCGACACTGAGGTTGAAACCCATATAAACAATGATGATCGCATCACCTTAGCCTCTAAACTAGGGACGCAAATAAAGACCATTGTTTGATGGTGTCAATGATTGAGTCTTTTACAAGCACAACTACATAATTAGAAAGTTGCAGTATTAGGGGGGGTCAGAGGGGGAATCGGAGGTGAAGCCGTCGCGCCAGTGGCCCTTTAGGAAGTCTGTATGACGAAGCAGCTCTGTGTGATTGCGGCTTACCTCACCTATCACCGCATTCTCCTCTGCCGGTGTGTTCCTCGATCTTGCATCATATGGACAAAAAAGATATCCATTAGATACAATGCAAAACGTATTGAAACGAAGGACCAAAACAAAAGAATGGAAATTTAATGAAGATCCGACTAGGTGTGGTATTTGCCAAGGGTTTCTGTATCTTCAAGGGCAATGCACCGACGTCATACAAATCTGCGAGACTCGTAAGGTCCGCAGGGCTTACAAAAAGCTTGGCCAGTTTTAAAATAATAAGCGCAGCAGAGGTTTGGTCAGGAAACCAGAAAAGCCGTATGGTACATGAAAGGTATTTTAATATCCTGTACCACGTGAAACCATAAGTGAGACATCTCGTCAAAAAATAGATTGTTTCTCCCAAATGTGCAAATAACAGCCGGTGCAATTCCTTCGGTGATTCAAACGCGATTAAACATCCAACAATCTCAGTAATTAGTGTACAGTAGTAATGTTTCCTAGATCTAATTGTGGAATTTATCAAACCAAAACGCAACACCATTGCAAGTTCACTGTTCGAACACGCACAAAACAGTAGATTTGAATAACTAAACCAGCGCAAACCGGCAAGCGCTGATTAATTAACGCATCTGGCGTAAAGAGGTCGTACTTGAATGTGTTGATGGAAAACCGCAAAGTAACACCTACCTGTACATTTTCATCAGGTCGTAACGGTCAATGAAGTCAACCTTCTTTTCGATCTGATTCAACTCCTCACGGGTAAGTTGGCTGTACATGGACTTAAGATCGATGCCTCGGTATCCGTGCAGGTGCCACTGGAAATGCCATGGTCGCGGAAGCAATTTCACCTTGGAAATAAAATGACAATCAATTGGAGTTAACAATAAAAATGCACTTATAGAAGGAAAGAATATAAACGGTCTTGGAAAAGCTAACTCCATAAGGTTTCCAACTCCCACTGAAAAAGACATCACATACAGATTGCATGAGCGAGGGTTGTGATTACCTTCTTGTCATTAATTGGAACTGGAGCGTCCTTTTCATGAGGCACGGGTGCGAGGTCAAAAGGGAAACAGGACTCAGACAGGGGCGCATCGCGCAAATAGAGGAGATTTCGGTCTAAGCGCTTCTCCAACAGTAATACCTCTATTGAGAGGAGCGTCGGATTATAGAGCTCGAAATTCACCTCCACGGCTGGATAAAAATGTGAAATGTGTGGTCACATTGCTGAGTTTTCAGCTGGTGAATTAAGATAAACGGTAAGAGGAAAGTTCTGTACCCGTCCGGTCAATGACATTGCGAAGGGTAAAGTTGCTCCAAAGACCTTCGTTATTCCTCTCAATACAGATTCCAACAAACCGATTCTTCTTGTTTGGGGCGTGCTTGTCTGCAACCGTTGCCGCCAAGATGGAACCTGAGTAATTAACAAATCAAATGATCGAAATAGAAGATAGCTGATTTAAAATACTAGTTCTTTGCATATTAAAATGCATACAAGCATGATACGGCGTTACTGTTACTTGAAATGGACGAAACGACAAAGAACAATGGAGGCCTTAATGAGTCTTGAGACTGCTTGGTCTGGTATCTAGCAAAACACCATGTACTCACACTTTAGGATAGGTATATACAACATTACGACCCTAAGCAGGGCGATATGTAGGCGTCTAGAAAGGGTTGATGGCAGTGAAAGAAGAATAATAATGAATAGTATGAATAAAATAATTTCAATGACTATAGATAAAAAACGGACAAATTCGAGCCCAAAAAAATTTGAAGGGATAGCAATGGCTATTCTACGTATCAGAAGCGAAGAAGTCCTAGGGTAGGTAGGAACACGTGCTGAACATTCGTTAATTGAATTTTTATGAGAATCACGTGGCACAGATACCAGGTATACGACGTTAAAGACTTGCAGTTTAATTGGGGAAATGACGTTTGAAGACGATTCCACTCGATCTCTACGAGAGCATTCCATGGACTCGCGCGTGAGCGATAATGGAAGCAGGAGAGGCTCGCGCGGCAGTGTCATCTCTACTCACAAATTTAATGCTACAGAAGCAGGTGGCGAAATGAAGGCTGAACAATGTGCATTCGACCTAACTAATTCCAGTATTCACAAAGTGTGCCAAATGATTCCTATGGTTGTGCAAATACTGCTTGACATTCTCGAGACACGTATTCCACCCATTCATAACTTGAGAGCGGGTCTGAAGGACAAAACAACAGCTGAAATTGCAGCTATGACCGAAAACATCAGGCGGAATTCAGCAGCTGGGCTAGGCTTTGCGAAACAGGCTTTGGAGGAACACAGCACGGGAACACTCCTACAAGTGCTCCGTTGCTATCTCATGAACAACTACCCCTCTCTCTTTGAGCCCACATACCAATTGTGTAAACTGAGTTCAATTTTTCTGTACATTCCTTGCATTCCAACCGATAATAAGCGCTATTTTGCAATAGAAGAGGTGGCCAAAGTCTGCGAAAAAATGACTACACGTCGAGTCATGTTGCTGTCGTTAATTATGCGAAAACTACATTTATGGGTTGAGAAGCAAATTGCCTTCGAGGTGACTAATAATCCTAACGTAAGTGCCGAAAAGATTGCACATGATGCGTATTCAGTGCTGGCTGACCTGTTTGTCGATTGTCTGATCCGTGTACCGACAAGAATACAGATGTCATTGCTGGATACTGGGATTAACATAGAAGAGGTAGAGAGCATACTAGAGACACATGAAGTGGAAGAACCAGAAAAGTCAAGTAGAGAAGAAAGTGAAGCAGAGTCTGATGGGAGTATCTACAGCGCTACCCAGTACTTGAAGAAACAAAAATCGCGAGAATATTACAAGAGGCTTGCAATGAATATAAAACTGGCAAAAGAGAACGCTAGGCGTGAAGCTGAAAAGGCTACAGCAAAAATGACCCAAAAACCTATGACAACTACCAAAGGTAATTTAGATATAAACGATTTTAAAGCTGTGCCAGAAGCGCATTCGAGACCAGAAATTATGTCCATACAAGAATCAGTGGAAGTGCAAGAGATACTGTTAATTTCCGACAATGCATCCCCGAAAGAACCATCGTGTTCGCAACTGCCATGTAAAGGACCATCGATCAGGATAACCGATGCTGCTAACAATGAATGTGGTCGAATTTGCCTAGACAAGGAAATATCGTGGAGTGTATTGATGCTGCTGATAAGTGCAATAGGGATCGACTTTTGGCACAAGGTAGCATTGGACGTGTTGACAACAAAGCAACACCGAGAGAAGATGCGTAAGGGCAGGGGAAGGAAATGGAGGAAATTTGCAGACCTTGCACTACTGCAAATGAAGAAGTGAACGTCTGAGACTCAACTTGAAGTTGTGTGAATCCTCTTAAACGATCAGTCTAACGTATGACTGCCCCCTCCCCCGATTTGACCGCCTTTAGTGATAATATGCAAAAAGGAAGGGATCACACGATGGCATAAAATCCACACACGTTCAAAATTTTGCAACGTATTACCAAACGACTTTGATGTCTTGATGTCAGTGCTCTTATGCACATAAAAAACTGACCACAGTGATGGTTTAGATAAAGAAAGCCAGAAAGTATTAATTGAATATCCAGTGACATTTCCATAACCGAGACGAGACTCCACAATTCGAACTAAAAAGGATGTCAGTCAGTACTAGAAACAAATACAGTAGTGACGATATTCGAGAAACTTTTTAATTCAACCATAGCAACTAGCGTTGACGGCCTGGTAACAGCTTGTAGTCTCAGCTTTAGGAACTGTTGCAAAATAACTCAACTCAAAATAAATTAAAACCACACATATCTTCACAATTAAGCAGAGTTCTTGAATCCATGGCAAAAAATCCTGACACCGATTCAAAAACTATTTGAGATTCATGAAAATGAGGCTAGTAGCGAAAAAAAGCAATGATGTGAGAATGGAAAGCGGGTAAACGAAGATCAATAAACGACGTGTGCACATGTCAAAGGCAGGAGCACGCACGTGGGCATTAATTCAACGGGGCTTTAGCCCAAAACGACGCAGTATGCAGAATGAGGAGGAATGTGATATTGTTGCAGAGGTTCCTGAATACAAAGCCTCCTTGATGACGTATTTTGCAAATGGAATACTGCCGCATACTAAAGCACCGAGAAGTCTAAGCTACAACAAACTCCTTTACGCACCGGTCAACTGCACAACACCCGTTCTCTTGATTGAACTCCTCAAGTTCATAAGTTCCAAAGTCCCACCAATCACCAATCTTCAGATGGGAATGAATAGAAAATCTCTGAGCATGGCAGAAGACCTCCTTTCCTGCCTGCTTCAGACCAACGGAGACAGAGACCATATCAGATACTTCATCACCTCCCTTCCTATCGGTGTGATTGTTCAAATGATCCAAATTCTAATGCTGCGTTTTGAAAAACCAGCATTTTTTGCTTCAAGTGACTTTTGCGACTACATTGAAAGGCAAATATTCACGATAAGTCCACGACATGGAATGTGTAAGGGAGAGACCTGTCGCTGGAGCACAGGTCGAAAGCTCGTGGCCAAGTGCATAGCTACGATGAGCCATCAACAACAGGCTGCATCAATGACCGTGATAAAGATTTGTCAGAGATGGAGCCAAGAACAAGTTGCATACAAGCTGAGAGGGAGCACTACCAGCGACGCCACTCATGAGTACACGGAAGCGGTGTGCTTGCTGAGCTCCCTCTTCGCCACCAGTCTCATCGGTGTGCCGAAATCTCATGCAGTGAGGAGACACATCGCGGATGACTATGGAGCTCTGGCCAACTTAAAAATGATAATGTTCATATTTTTAGTGTGCATGGTGACACACGATGAATGGCACTTGCATGAACAGAGGGCGATGCAATTGGAGGTCAGTGATAATAATGGTTGCAAAGAAGAGGAAAAGAACAGCATGCGAATGATCACTAATGAACTGAATAGTGCTGAAAAACCGAGCACTAGTAGCTACCTTTCACCAAAAACAACGACAGGGGACTTTGACGCTTTAAATACAAGGAGAATTTTAAACTTCAATTGCATATAATAAATTATACATAAAGCAGTGGATTTCGTGTAAGGAAGCCCTGTGGAAATGGAACCTAAAATTCGAAGTAGTGAGGATGAATCAAATGTCAAAAAACAATTTAATCATTGACCAATGATAAAAGGATAGTAATCAAAGTTATAAGATAAACGCATCAAAAAGATGCGCTGATTCCGCAAAGGCTAACAATTACCGACATAGAATTCGGGTATGTGCAGATGACGCCGACGAAGCATCATTTCACGACGCTCCAGTCTTTCACGAAGGCAATCGCGATAACGAGGGTCAAGGTTATGTGGGAGCAATTCCTGATAAAGAAGTCTGAAAGAAGCATAAATATGCTTCTAGACTCAAACTCCTGCATTGCCAAAGGCGTAGATTTAGTGAAAAAGATCGCAATACGAAAAGGGTTAAACGCGGAGCTACAAAAGTGTTTGATAAAATGAACTTGAGAAAATGAAATAGCCAGCGAGTGCTTTACATACCGAAGATGTCGAGGGGCTTCTTTAGTGGGAGAAACCCCTGGCATCTTTTTGTTTAGCTTGGTGCAACTGGTATCCCTATAGTTCTCTAACTCCTTTTCAGTCACCATAGGAAAGTACTTCTTGTGAAACTCTGGAGGCATGACTCGATGGCGACTGAAGCGTTTTGGGAGTGCTAATAAACATAGATAAAGTACACCTATTGCAATTACCCAAAGCATCTCTTGAAATGGCCAGGACGAATGCTGAAATACCAGCCCACATTGGAGATTATCTAAAGAGAAAATTACGTCACAAAACTACAAAATCAGTTGCTCCGATCAAATTAGAAAACCGAGTAAAAAATAGAAATATCAGCTCCGAATAAACGCGTAAAAATAAAGTGGTCACAGGAAATGCGATAACGGATCCGAAAGGAAGGACATAAATAAGCCAATGGAGCGGTTCACTAACCCCCACGCCCATATTTTGACTACCTCAATAACTATGTAATTATATACACCAGGTATATGTACATAAAAACACGAAAAATGAAGAGTCACATACAACAAGCACGAAACCAACCACTACCTCATCTCACTACTCATTATGCGATTTTGGGCTAAGTGCATAACGGACTGAACTTCCAATCATAGGGACATTGATAGTGGTATCGTTAGCTAGTATTTTTGCAAAATAAGTTAGCTTTTTCGCTAACAGCAGGCCTGGCCTTAAAACTATTAATTTTTTTCTTAATGGGCATTTGTGTAAGCACGTAAAGGTGATTTAATTTACTTGATACATATAACTTACACGAATAAAAATCGGAATTTAATGAAACCCAAAGGCCGAGTTTTATACCTTACACAAAGTCCTCCTTGCTATTGCAGGGCGATGCAGATGTATGATAATGCATACAACTTGACAGCTATAAAAACTGTTTAAAGTATCCAGTACAATATTAAAGCAAAGACTTTAACACTTTGTTTATAAGACCACCTGATATCTGGCGATTACTTTGTTATTCGTTTTGTCCTTGCACGCGTGTATTCGGCCCAACGTGATGCATTCTTCTGCTTGAGGGACTCTTTAAGATGCTACAAAGGCTTTCGGAATTCAACATCTTGTGTGACTACCGATTTACCGAACATAATTTAAAGCTGCAGTATTTTGTACATGTTGCCAAAGTCTTCGAAGCGACTTGAACTAGCTCAACTCCAAGTGAATAAATTTGGTGTTACGGTTAGAACTAAATCGGACAAGATGTTGTATCACAAAGACGAAGTACAGAGTTCCAGAGGAAGAATTATATGAACTGCCTACCCACCCTCATGTCTTTAAACCTCAGACTTTAAGGGGGAGTTAATTGGAGTAAATTCATTAGGCAGTGAATACAGGAAGAACGGGGATAGGAGCACAGATGGGCCGAGTAGCAGATATCAATTGGAGACGGATTCCTCACGATCATCACGCACGGGACTCGCATTCGAATTCGCTTCCCGTCTTCCCCTTTAAAGGTCAGCTTAAACTCTGTAGTATATATTACGCAGCCTCCCTTCTCTTTCACTCACCGCCCTTTGTGCTGACCAATAGAGTTCCGTTAGGTGACTTCCCTTTCTCCCAACGTATAGATTTCGTCTTCGAAACCTACTGGAGGAGCACCTGTATATGATCTAATCTTGTTATGATGTACTGTTAGAGGCTGAGCAGCGATTCCTGCATTTCGAATGAGATAGTTGGTGGGAGACGGGACTTTGATTATCCGGTAGGGTTCCTTGCTGCACAGGTTGTAGAATTTCCTATGGGTTTCTGGCGGGGGATCGGTCTATACAATTGCACCAAATCTCCGTCATTAGACATTTGTTCGGTTCTGTCCACTGGGGTTTTCCTTTAGTCGTAAGACTTTTTTAGTAAAGGTCTTCAGTAAGTCGACAAGAGTACGATTGCCCATTTCCCTGAGGGTAACCCGACGTCGGACGCGTCTTACGAATTCCAAAGGCTTTGCACAGCTCTTTGAAGAGACAACTTCCAAAGTTCGCCCCTTGGTCGCTATGTACGGAATCAGGCACACCATGTTGGCAGATCCAGCGAATGAAGAATACGGTCGCCACTGGTTTGGCTTCCGCAGCCTTGGTAAAATAGTCTACCTTAAAAAAAATATAACGGTTCCCTCTCCGAGTCGTGGGAAGCGGACCTATGATGTCCATGCCTACTTGCTCCCCTCGAAAGCCCATGGACATCGGCTGCAGAGGGGCTACAGCCGTGCGAATTGAGTTCTTCAAGCTGGTACACTTGACGCATGCGCAACAAAAATCGGATACATCCGATGTCAGCGAGGGCCACCAATACTTATTCCTTGCTGCGTCAAGCATTTTCCTGTCCCCCACATGATCAAGTTGCTCATGCCATTCCAACATTCTTAATGTTCTATTGCGGATGATATACTTCCTTCAGCGAAGGGAAGTCGGTGCTCCCAAGACATTTAATTGTGCGACTGATAATAGTTGCGGTTGATTTACGTTTGCCGTTGTAGAGACCGCCTGCCTACCCCCATGTCCTTGAACCAAGACTTCAAGAGAGAGTTAGTTGCAGCAGATTTATTAGGCATTGAATGCATGAAGAAAGGAGATATAGGTACAGATGGGCCGAATAACAGATATCACCTGGCGACGGATTCCTCAAGGTCCTCACGCACGAGATTCGCGTTCAGAATTAGTTCCCGTTTGAAGTTCTGGTTTATTAAAGTCACAAAAATTTATGGCATTATACCGTAAAAGGTTTGGAACTGTTTTAATCAGTTGTAACCCATTGGTTTACCTCAACGTCTCCCAGCGGTTCAAGTTAAGGTGGGTAATCGCATTGCAGGGCCTTGCAATTGATGTAATGCCTTCTTTATGTGACTATCTGACGCTTGGCGGTCACTTTAAGATTTGTCTGACCCTTGAACGTGTGGTCTGGTCTTCAGGTCATGCTCAGGCCTAGTTGCTTCGTTCCTTTTGGAGTGCGCGTATTCAGCTCCACTTACTGCCTTCTTCTACCAGGTGGGAAATTCTGGGGCGCTACAGTTTGTGTTTACAAACGCCCCAGGCATAGTGCATTTCACTCTACAGGTCATGCGCTTGTAAAGTAAGCAATGATCTGATGCGTACATACAGTGATGCATGTCTTAAAGCGTGAGGGGTGTTGATGACTGGATGGTTTGAATAACCAGACAGACAGAAACGTCGAGAACAAGGAGTTTTTGTGGCGCCAATAGCAGTCAAAGAATAAGATAGTATTTGATATTTCCAACACTTTCTAGTTGAGTTAGGTGAAGGTAAACTGATGTAAGATTCGCCTTTAACGTTGAGTCAAAGCTATTCTCATGATATTTTTGGAACTGATGGGTTGACATAGTTACTTATTAGTAGAGAGAGCTGGTACCATCTGATCGCATCAACTTTAAACGAATTAATGCAAAGAGATTCACAAAAAGAGCTATGGAGATCAGTTTAAGAGAAATGTACCGGTGGTCTGACGCATACGAGTGATTTATAGTCCACGCACACCACGAATCGCGCGAATGTTGCAAATATGTACAAGATGGCAAACAAAAGGCTTTACCAAAACTTCGTGAAATTTTTAGTTACTTAATGGTAATTGCTTGGGAACGAGTTGAACGAAAGGTATCCTGCTGCAAAAAATAGTAGCTTTAGAAAGGGAGTATAATATTGTTAAAATAATGGCATCATTTGATGCGCTCCTTCTAATAGATATATTTACAAAGATTGAAGAATCATGGCCTGTTTAAGTCAAAATAACTGTTTAATGAATCTGCTTCAGGGCCGAGTGGAACGAATGGCTGTTTAGCCTATGGCGATTGTGACTACTCTGACACCTCAGTCCCATCCTTAGGTTACTCCTCGACCTATCGATTTTTCTTCCACGTGGTTGGAATCGCAGGCAACGTTTTTGGCTATGGAGGACTCAAACACCACGACAGCCCCCTCCTTAGTGCCACTTCTTCAGGGTATACGCGCCTCCAAATCCGTTGACAGCCCTCCTATAGAAAGGAGAGACGCGAGTTACCAAGAAAGTGTCACTGGAGGTAATACAGATGTCAACTTTACTGAAGTTTCGGAATACATGCAATCAAAACATGCTCAGTTTTACGCAGACCTCCTTGGATGCTATCGCTTTCTTGAGCAGGAAAATTCCAAACTCCTTCAACTAATTCGTGCAAATAAGAGACCAGATTCTCCCCCACTTCGCATTGAAAAATTGTTGGATGTGTTTTCCTTCAAGATTGCCACAGCCAAAGATATGCACGAGCGAAGAACGATCGAAGAGGGCAGCGTGGAAGGCCGGCAGGCTTTTTTGGCGAAACGCTGGAAGAGTCGCTACTATGCCTTACTAGAACTGACAGAATGCTATCTCAACTTGCTCAAACTTAAAACGGTTCTTGAAAAGGAGGTATCTACGATTAACGAAAGGGAAAGGGATTTGAAGCTCTTAAATGAGCTCATTCAAAACATAGAAAATATCATGGGTCCATGGATTGTTGATAAGGACATAAGCGAAACTGGTGGTGATTTGCCACTAAAGGACCTGGGCTGTGGCGAATCTGCGTCTGGCAGTGTTTCCAGTTACAGTGAGTATGCGGCAAACGACCTTGTTGTTCCACTTTCTAGTGTCTTTCTCATGGATGTGCTTTCAAACCACAAACTTTGTACTCAGAAAATAAAGCAGCATTTGGAATTGAAACCACAAGTGCTTCACATTTTTCGAAAGGAGAAGGAGCGACGGGATCAAATGAAGAGACAATGTCGTCACCTAAGAGATGAGTTGAATGCACTGAGGCGGCACTACACAGCTGCATGTATGCAATTGGAAAACTTTGGCAGCATCCGTGATGACGATGACGGCAACGACGGTGACGATGACGATGACACCCAGACAGCAATCTCAATTTCGAAACTTGCTGTTCGAAAAGAGGAGGTAGAGGAGGGGATTGAAGAGGAAAGTCTTGTAAGTACCAATGAAGTGCCGGAGACAGTGTCTGAGGTGCAAAAGCTTTACAAGTATAAAAAGAAGTTAAGCATCCAGATTCGCCAGATTCAAAGTGCTTTGAGAGAGGAGGAGGCACAGTTGGCTTTGACCATGAAGCGCCTTCAGCGGGTGACTGGCACAATTCATGCATTCGTAAGACTTATCAATTATAAACCGGGAGCCTCCCACATTGAGATGATTTCTCACAACAAACTTCTGGTGAACTATAAGGACTGCTTTATCCTTGATGGGATTCGCAAGGCTGAGGAGGGAGTGGGCGTGTTGTACAGTGATTTGGGTGGACTTGTGACGGGCTGTTTCCACGATGGTCCTGTGACGACTGTCACCCTCGGGCTAGATGCAGAAGACCTACTTCTATCGGATACTGAGGGACTGGCGTTGTTTGAAGTTAAACACCTCATTAACCGTTTTGAGACTTTAGATGATGCAGAATTCTACGTTTATGCTTTTGCCATTGCGTGTACTTACAGCTGTGTGATAAACCTTGTCGAGGAACACCCTGCTGTCGAGCTTATCCGCCGCGAGCATGCCGATTCAGATTTCATGGAACTGAGCAAGAGTTGCGTGCGGATTGAAAATGCTGACAGTTTCATCAGTTTTTTGCGTTGGTTAAAGGCAAATAAGAAGGCAAGGGAAAAAGGTCAAATTGCTTTATTACTGCGATTGGTTAGACAAGACCGTATAAAAAAAATTGTTACGCATACCTCATGGCTCTACTTCTATCCCCTCTTCTCTTCCGTTGAAAGAGACGCAATGGCCGACTTATTTCAGACCCTAAGAAAGCGAACTAGACCAAATATTGCCGAGACTCCTTTCACACAGATGCTACAGAAGTCCCTCATCGGCAGAACCAGAACTATTATTGTTTTGAATGTCGATTTGGCTTGCGAGCAGCCGTTGGAGAATCTTGCAAACCTGGCCTTTGCAAATGATGCAGTCAAAGTTACAACTGAATCCTCCTACCAACTGGTAGCAAGATTTACTACCCATATTTAGTTCTGTCATGTTATGACATATTGTTTAAAAGTTTTTCCTCAGGCAACCATGTCCTGTAATAAAAAGCCATACGTTTGCACTGCGTATTGTGACTCCATTTTGAAAAGCTGCTGAATAACCTAGAGAGGTGATTTCAAAGGAACAAATAGCGCTGGTGCCTTCAAGATCTCTACAGTACTGTCCCATGTACGCAGAAGGCTGTCACATTTGAGCATCTTAGTAATTTACCGATCCAATGTTTGAATTTACAAAGCAGATATCAAACTGGGGCGATGTGTATTTTGCGCCCCTACTACTCACCGTGCCTGGAAGGGTCCTCCAGCTTCACCTGCTCCAAAGTCGCCACACTGTAAGCGGTCTTTGAAAACAACTGCAAGGCCTCGTCCATCCTATGCAGCATATTACAAAATTCATGGGTATTTGCAATGTGTTGATGAACCTTTGTCAACAGCGTTCGGGCGTTACGTACGCTCTCCTCG
Source organism: Hydatigera taeniaeformis (assembly GCA_900622495.1). Classification (NCBI taxonomy): domain Eukaryota; kingdom Metazoa; phylum Platyhelminthes; class Cestoda; order Cyclophyllidea; family Taeniidae; genus Hydatigera; species Hydatigera taeniaeformis. The sequence goes on along the minus strand of UYWX01020627.1, from coordinate 1,478 downwards.
GTTTTCCTAACAAGTTCTTTCTGTTCGGAAGCATTTCCGTTCATTAGTTGGTTAGTGTCAGTGAGATCATCGACGGTTTTTTTTAGTAAAGCCTTACATCTTGACAATTCACAGTCCAGTCTATCCATGAGTTGATGGACAGATAACAGTTTGGGCAGTGGTTTGGCAACAGTTGATGCAGTCGAGTTGAATTCGGCAAGTGAAATACAAGAATCCTGGCTATTTTCACTACCGAAGCTGGTCCAGTTGTTCTCATTCCACTGCTGATTAAATGGTTCCAAAAGTTCAATTCCCTTAGCCGGACGCAATATGCAATTTCGCGTGTCTAGATCCGGCGCATGGGACATACAACGTCCAGACTGAGAGGATTTTGGTTTCGAAGCTGGATATTTGGGTGTTCCCGATGATCGGTATTTTGCAGAATGCTTTAACTTTGGGAGTGATTCTGCATATATCTTTCGTCGGTATAGGCAAGAGGTGGCATAGACACTCTCCCGTGTGTTAGTGCCGGTTGATTTACACCTGACTCTACAATTGGCAGGTCGATAGACATACAGATCAGTGGTGTTCTGGGTAAATACTTTTGTCTGTTGAAAATATGGGTGCGTTATTGCGCCACTATTTGGTGCTGCTATACTGTGAGCTCTGAGTTCCTGGCCAAAGTTATTTCCCATCCGAAACGGTGAGAATTGAGTATTGTGACTACGAGCCAGTCTTTGTGCAGTCAGCTGTCTGCAATCAATGCGTTGGCAGCAATGGCTGTTTTCCTTCTCTCTTACGTAACAAGTAGATTCCAAAATGAACCACTTTTTATGATGCTATGCCTACAGAAGTTGTTTGATCACAACCAAATTCTAAAATAATTTACTTAAAAGTTTAATGATTATGCACAGGGACCCTGAGATCTAACACCCTCTAGTTGACTACAAAAG
>UYWX01020626.1:0-24179 GCA_900622495.1 Hydatigera taeniaeformis | reverse complement strand
ATTGGCCCCTCCCTCCTCCCCTCCCATCCGAAAAGAGACAGTATTATTTTTCTTTTTTTTTTTGATTCTTTACAGTTGCTCTGTGTGAGTTGTCATCTGCTTGAAATACGTCAGTGACAGGCCTTTAATCACCTTCTTGACAAATGTGCTTAAAGCGGACCAAAGCGGATCAATTATTTTATTTTGAAATAATTTTTTTTTATTTCGTTTATTCACAAAAGCTGAAATTACTTTTCTTCAGCATTTAATAGTCAGACTGAGTTGTCAGTTTGGCAGTGGTTTGGTGGGCTTACAACTTAAAGGTTAACTCTTCCGGAAAAGGTAGCGCCTTCCGGTTCCGGGTTGGCTTCTAAGAATGATTAGAGGTAGAAAAATGGAAAGCATACAAACTACTGTCCTTTGCCATTCCAACGTTAAATGACCGTCCTTCGTCTTCACTGTCTGTTCCAAATTTCTCACGCTGAGAAGGGAAAGAAATGGCAAAGTCCTGTGAAATCATGCTGATGACAGGTGATATGCCCTCCTCATGACACCTGTCAGTGCTCGCGTCCTTTGGAGGTGCCAAGAGGCGAACTTCACGCCAGTAGCACTCCGATGGAGTCTTAAGTACCCTTGAACCAAACCACAAAGTCCAACTGACCTGCCATGCATTACAGATTGACATTTTTGTGACGCTTCTTTTGAAAAATCAATTTTTATTTTATTCGTAGAGTGGAAGTCAACACTGTTGAATGATCAAATTGGCAGTTGATTGCGTCTGCCACTCCTCTTCCACTAACCAAATCAACACTTCTTTCACTTCCTCCGTTTGTGACTGTCTAGCAAAAGGCGTTGTCATAATATTGCTAGGAGGAAGAATAAAATTAAAATGGTAGTTTGGAGGTGTTTCCGCAGGATGAGTGAAATTTGCAGTTGACATTTGGCATCATCTCCAGTTGGAAGTACCACTTTACAGTTGTCCCACGGGAATGAGGAGTGGACAGTGCGTAGGGTAAGCTGTTTAACCCTCATCAAGTGAATAAGCCCATCACAAGAGCAGAAGGATAAAGTGGTGGTGGAGTGGCTTTAGTACACCAATCCTCTTCCATTTTTCAGTGTACAACAATGATTCAGTTTAAATGTCACACATTCAAGAAGAGAAACCAAAAGGTGGGAGACTGTACACTTCACTTTAATTTCCACGGACAACACCAAACAGTTTTATTGGAGAGGAGCTTCAAAAAATTAAAAAAATCCCCAAAAATCTGTCCAGTCGTCTGATGTTTGATCGTGTAAGTGAGATGACTGTGTATATTTGGCATTTTCTGGAGTAGAAAAAAAAAGGGGGTCTAAAATGTGACAATGTGCGGAGTGACTTTCACCCTCCCTAATTCACAACTCTTAATTGTCTAAAGACTTGGACTGCGCTTCATTTGGACATTCCGTCTGCCTTTAAAAAAAAAAAAAGCCACCAAAATGGTGCCACCTTGTTATAGACCAACAAGAGACGTTTAGACAAGTGATTTTGCATATTTTTGCAATGCCTAAAACTCTTACCTTCTAACTTCGCTAAGCACAGAATATGTGTGTGTGTGTGTGTGTGGAAATTGTTGCAAAATTTTTGTGTTACCATTTGTCAAGTCTGGCCAATTGGTTGGGTGAGGATTGTCTTGGGCGTCTGGTGGGTCTAAGTCTCTCACATACCTATTCTTTGATGCCTATCTCATTCCTATCGTGTTTCATTTTTGGGGGCGATCGTATTGGCTGGGTAGACGAGTGTGTGCAATCGCGGTCTCGTCGGAACAGACACACACGCATTGTCTAAACTCAGTCCAGAGGGAGAAGTGGGTCGTCAAGTCGCCATATTTGCTTCCAGTCGACAACCACGCTCGAGGTGGTAAAAGGGCGATTATGTGCATGCTTGGGAGAAAAAAAAGAGGGTGCACCTTAAGTATGAGCCAACTTAAAACACTGTCCATCCAACAGACAAGTTGACGTTTTAAGAGTCGATTGAAGAATGGACGAAACACAGACCACCTTTAAATAAAACATTTAAATAATCCCAAAAAAAAAGGATCAATAGAAGTGGTAAAATTTATCCCACAAAATTGGAACCTTGGCTGTGCGTCGTCTTGGCGCCGACTCACAACAGTCCACCCACCCCCACAATGCAGTGGCCAACAATGAACACTGAAGGCCCCAATTTCCTTGTGATCAAATTAAAACCCCTGCAAGTAGACAAAAGCAGAGGTGCAAGGCAAAGAATTTGCATCCTACTAGGCGCCAACATGGTGTTTTTAGATCACCAATGGTAGCTCCGAGACCTTGCCATTTTGCATCCAAAGTACCTGTTTCAGTGGCCAAATGGGTGACCATATTTTGCCATCCTCATGACCTGTTGTTTAAGTGTGGCGCATGTTGACTTGGGAAGGTGATGTGGCAAAGCCAAGTGGGGGTGACGCAAGAAGTCCCACCTCTCATTTCGAGGGGTTGACAACGGACAGGGCTTTCAAGTCTGCTGGTAAGGCTATGGTAAATGCCATGTTCATGCTGAAGTTGAACCTCCTAAACCGATCCACCGAGATTTGGAAATGCAGGTCGGTCGGTCGGTCAACTGGTCGACAAGGGGAGAAGCGGTGAAGAAGCAATTTCACTACACGATTTCACTACACCACATTTAACAAAATTTGTCTTTTTCCACAGTCTTAATAGTGTTGAATAGGTGGTTGCGTGATGGAATTATTTGATAACATTTTTTTGTTTAAATTTTCTACCTCTTTCCTGTCTGAGTTAGCACCTGAAGAAAAAAAAACGTGGAACTGTTAATAAAGTCGTTCAAATCCTCCAGATCGGACATCGATGGAGGTCTGGTGCTCAACAGCCCTTTCGACCTCGTTGATAAGGTAGTGTGGCGGCGTATACGCCTCCACTCCAACAAAGTCTCTGTTGGCAGACCTGCAATGACGGCACCACACCTTCCTTCATTGTCATTTCCACGTGGAGTGACCAACAGGAGTAAACTGATGGAGTGCAAAGAGACAAAAAAGACAAAGACACAAAATTTTTTTTTGTAGCGAGTTTTAAATCTTGCCAACTCTTCCAATTACGATGCTTGCATAACTGAAAGACTTCAATCTGAAATGCTAAAATTACTTCCTCAGACTTTTACTTTCCTATTTTGGCATGCTTAAGAGACAAAACAAATAATAATAGTAACGAAATTCGCCACTTAATTTGTGGAGTTGGGCATTTGAGTGGGATTACAAAGTATTTCCCTCTTTACCTTCCCGGCATTGGAGCGTTTGAGTTTTGCAACCGATTTTAGCACACCACTAATTTTATGCCGGACTGAGACAGGTCTGGAGGAGGTTGAACGCCTTCACTTGTATTTCCTTTCCACTGCATTCCTTTTGGTTGCTTGCAGCACTTTTCATGAAGTGGTGGGCAACAACTCATTAAAAAGTACTAATTTATTTACATCTTGTGGACATTTTTTTGTCTACAGCAGTCTTTTGGCAGTTGTAAAGGGCACCGGTGAAGAGGTTGGTGAGTTTGCATGGAAGTAAAGGAACTAAGGCATAGTAACAGAGGGAGGGATGTGGTCAACAAAAAAAAGAAAAAAAAAAAACGAGTCCCCACTCGATGCTTTGCCCTGTGCGACTCCACTTCTTTGGTGAATGCGGAAGCACAGACACCGATTTTGGTCCAATGAGACACCCCTTTTAGCATTCTTATGCTTAACAGGTCTTGTTTGATCCCTTAGTTGTCATAGCAACGGGGAAAAAAAATCATGTGTGGTGAAGCAAATGCTCATCCACCAGGCTATTTAAGCTCAACAAAATAATTTTTGTTAATGGTTTAGTTGGTGACCCTCTTCCTCCCCTCTGCAAAAATGGCCTACTTGTCTCCATAAATAGGCCTTTGACGTAGGCAAAGGCGGTTCTTTACTTTGAATCGGATTGTGCACAACTCCGTCTTGACTGTTCGTTCACATGGTGTCTCCACAACGTCAATACTACGCGACTTCCTAAAAACATCTGTTTTTATCAAAGAAATGGACAATTGTTATGTGTAATGCGCAGACTGATATTTTACCTTTGGAGAGAGAGGACGGAGGAGGAGGAGGAGGAGGAGGAGGAGGAGGAGGAGGGCGTCGTGAGCCGACATAGCTATTTTTCGTAGATAAATTGACAACCAACAATGATTAAAGGTGACATTTTAGACAATCATAAGACTTGAGGCATTAGATTTAGGGTAGTGAAGGACTCAACCAGTGCTGAATGCCTTCAAACCATTTGGATGGCAATACTGTCCTATTCAGCCTTGTTACTAATGCTGGACAAACAAAAAAAAAAGCTGTACAACTTAAGGAAGACTTCGATCCTTTCAATCATATACGAACGGATAGTATTTGGTTGACAAAATAGAATTATCACCTCCTTTTGAGCTTTACAATGGGCTATGGCCACCTTTTACACCTCCTTCTTTCCTTCCTGTCTTTACGACAGAATTGGAGTTAGTTGTTGTAACAGGTACTGCGTACACCTTTATTTTTTTCATTCGAAGTTTGTCCCTAACCATGATAATTATCATTCTACAACAGGAAGGTAATTGTTAGCAGGTGGGACAATGAAATCCTCCAAAACGAGCATAGTGGACTCCGCTTATCCATTCTGAGGCGGCGTGGTGGAGATCAACAGCGTCAGGCTGCACCCGTGGCAGCATAACCTTTACCAGACGATGTTGAAGAAGTAGAGGAGTCCCAAGGCAAGGGAAGCGGTGAGTTGGGCTTCAAATCTTTTTGTGATAGACACCGTGGTCGACATCGTCTCAAAGTGACATGAAGAAAAGAAAACAACAACAACAACTCCTTTACGTTGTTAGTCAACTTTATCCTGTCCTGATGGAAAGTGTGTGTAAGTTCTCCGTCTATGCCTTAGAGGATTGCAGTAGCTATGATAGAAATTGACAAATTAGCATTAAACCATTAAAGACATTTTGGCTTCTTAGCTTTCTAATCACATCATCTCCCCACAATTTGAGGAGATTAGAGAGCTACTGTACCAAATAGGATGAGTGGATTAGTAATTTTTGGGTACTAATTAGGGTCTACAGATAATCGGAGGCCATGAAAAGAGCGTAAATAGAGACTGGCACAACTGAAGTATGTTTGTGGACATTTACGCCCCAATGCAACTATTCTGCAACTCACCTTCAAGCCTAAAGTAGAGGGAATATTATTGTTTACAAAACAAAGTATTGCAATACCATTTTATGCATTTTATATTTGTAGGAAAAATTGTTTGGGCATACACCAAAAGACCGAACAGAGAGGCTACCCTTTGTAGTACTCACTGATGCAACTAAATGGGCAACTCTGTTTGATCATATTGACGAAAACCCATTTTTTGTCTTGTTTACTTCACAAGAATAAATTCGAATTGTGGACAGCAGTTGGGTAGGTTCTAATCAGGGTGTCTTAACACCCAAAATTATCCTCTATAAGAGGCGTTTAATTTGTAAAAGTGGTGTTAAAATTACTGAGTAAATAAAGTGACTAGAGACTACATTTTGGAGTGCAAAGTTGAGGGCTTTAGATGCTTGCGTCTACTAAAGAATAATTAAAAGAGGGCTCAAAATGTAGGCATTTGTCACAAGTCGACATCTTGTAGGTTTCAATTTAAACGCACTGTAAAGTAGTGCTAAAACTCGAATCAACGACGTGTTAGCAACTAGACGACGGAAAGGGAAATAAAAGATTTCCACCGACTCTGCTGCGACTCCATCATGAGGTGACTGCAGAACTCAGATGAGGTGATATAGTCTTGATATAACCCCAGCTGGCTAAAAGTCAAGGCCTCCGCTGTCTCACATCACTGTCTGCGGAATAAATTACGAATGGAGTTTACAGGTTTTGTGTGTTCAATCTTTTAACAAACGTTAGTTACAATACACCGTAAAATAGTAAATAAATCAACAAGACCACATTCGACAGATGTAGTAAGCACATACAAGTCAACAGGCCTTCAAAGGCCTCCCAATTTCATCAACTTTTACAGGATACTGAACTTCATCCTGCTCCAGCTTTGGTTTCTGTTATGACGCCTCATCCTCAGGTAGTGGAATTGCCTATGCGTAATGATAGACTACTCCCGATGCGTGAAAACGTCTTCACTAAAATATAACTCTTGCTGGATCCTATTTGAGTGCTGCTTCCTGTCAGCACATAACAATCATTCTGCATTTTTTTCGCATTTGTATTTTTTGATCACAAGCTTTCGTGAACTTAGCTGTACTTTAAGGAGCCAATGGGTTTTGTTCGGCATAGCATGCGAAGTTATAATTAAGGTAAGGCGGCTACATTGGATAGTGTACTAGAAGACAGTAGAAAAAATATTTGGTGAAACATGCAGCTCACAAGTTACTGTAAGTTGTACCAAATAGCATAAATATTCATTCGACCATCTGATTTAGTAAAACACCAATGTGTAAAATATTGCCTTTCTACTTATAGCAGTCCTAAAACGTGGCAGATTAAGTTGGAGCATTTTAGGCCACCTAAGTTCATCATATAAAGCATTACATTAGTTGTTTTATCACGTAATTATAATTTCAAGTCAGTATTCTGTGCGGTTTTTGGAGTTTTATTGGCTTCATCGATCTGCCAAAAGTCGTTTTACAACTTTACAAACCTTTAAGTCCCTAGTAGACGGTCGAGTCATACTATCTGGAAACAATTGAATTTGGCCAAAGTGAAAAATTACTTACTAAAAATGGGAGGTGATTTCCGACGGGGATTTTGTACGAAATTTGATGGCATTTCTAAAATTGATATTTTTAGAAGGGCAAACAATTGTCCACTTTTGCAACGCAGATCATTTCTGGAGTTGCAATGGATCGCGAATCTACAGCCAGTAATATATGACGCAGCTACCACCTTGGTGATTAATGGCTTGAAATGCTCCAAAGTTTAAAACCTCTTAGGAAGGCATTGGAATCCAGTGCTGCATCCGATTTGGCCTGCATCTCAACACACTTGTTTAAAGCCCGCTTGATATCAATCTGAGTAATTATTTATACCAGGGTAAGCCTTCTGGCGCCAGAAACCTCTTTGATGATCTGATATATGGTGCATTAGGTCGATTTGATGCGCCATTATAAGGAATCTGGGAGGGCAGGTGGGGTGCTAATTTAAATAACAAAAACAGGACACCAAACTATCAAGATGGCAAATAAAAGCGTCCATTGACTTACTTGATGTCAATAAAAAATACGCAGGGGAATGCTGATATTAATAAAAAAGGGATGCAGCATCCAGCAAAATATTGTAATTGGAAACTCTATTTTCTCTCATTTCTAAAATTTTAGTCTGTCTCGCATTAGCCTTCGCGGTGTCAAGGCAGCACAAACAAAAATTGCCTGACATCGTTGACTTCGTTCGTGACTCGCTTTCATCCGGTGACGTTAGAAAAAGATAAGTTAAAAGTATTTGTTGTTATGAAGAACCATGGCTACACCCAGTTTACTTTCCATGGCATGCTAGCTTATGTGTACACAGTATTTGAGCTCCAATTTTCGATCTTTTAATGCACCGCAGGGCCATGCGCTTCAGTTCCCTTCAAAATAGCTGCAAATTTGCGGGACGATATACATTTTCGTGTGAGAGGCTACGAATCTCCGCATTCCCTGCATTTACTATGCTTTTGACCTCCTCCCAGTGTAGCAACTTGGAGAGTTAAGGATGGAAAAAACAAATGGGGCGAGGTAGAAACAAAACACAAATTTTTAGTTTCGAGACCAAATTGTTGGTGGATTCTTAAAGGTTGAATTTCTTTGCCTTTTGTGGAGAGATGGCAACTGAGGGGAGTGTAGCTTTCATGTTGTTGGAAAATACTTGGAGAAAAATTGTTTATATGTGAGTTCTACCGATTAGGACAGTAAATTTGTGCTCCAGAATTGTATGACAGTCCCGGTTTCCGCTACCATCGCCCATGACGATCCACTTCAAATCATCACCCGTAGTAAAATGAAATCCTGAAAAAAACCTTGTCAGTATCAAAGTTTTTTTACAATTTGCTGTGCTGTCCTAGGGATGGTTGATGTGATTGTAGACCTGGAAAGTGTCCCACCTCAAGCCATTAAGTCTACCAAACTCGCAAGAGTCACCAGGACTTGTCAGCTTTACTGGCGGGTTTTGAAACTTGTCTTGGCCTTGTTTGTATGAGGTGGTCTTCGGACCAAGCCATATCCCGCCCTTTCTCTTTCTTCTTCCCCTTCGTCTAAAGTACGCATGTTCGGCCGAAACGGGAAGTCTCAGGACGTTGCAACGCTAACTTCTGATGACAAAAGACAAACAACCACCCACTTTCCACTTGTTGTAGCACCACGTCAACAGTTTGAATGTTCAACCTGAGTGTTATCCATATTTCCAGTGAAGGCATAATCGCATACTTCTAGATACTTCTTCCATTATTGTTTTACACATTTGATGTCTCTTCCCTGATTTCTGCAATGATGCATCGGGTGCCTTTTTACTATTGTCGGGACCACTAAAAATGGTGCAAGTAGAAAAGAAACCACAAATGACTCAACTAGCTGTTCGTGTCAACATCCACCAAACACGTTTTCATTCGGACCAACCAACTTTTGAATGTGTGTCTGAGTTACTCGCGCATGCTGCACTAATATGCGTTGGTGCTGCAAAAAAGCGTCTGCTTGCACAAGTTTTGTATTATTCAAGACTGGAATTTGGTGTGCAATGGGATGCAAATCCATGGGATTCTATGATCTTTGTATAAATTTGCATAATATGATGCCAGGCTCATTCGTTTGGTCATTTTTTTGATATTTAACTTAATAAAACATTTAAGCATCTCCTATTATTTTTAAGTCGCTGGCGAAATGGTGTTTAAGTGTAGGCTTTTTTTTGCTGTAAAAAAAAATAGGCAACAAAATACTTGCAGAAGGTCTTAACACTTCCAAATTCGCATTGAAAGGGTCCTCATAAGAAATTGTCGGTTGTCGTGACTCGAGACTTGACACTAGGTGGAAGGAGGCATTAAGTTGGGCTGCGTGTACGTGTTTTTTGGGAGAGGGAGGGGAAGGAGGACTGAGAGACTGTACTTAGCCTTCTAAGCTGCTCCAACTGAATCTGGACTTGCATTTACTCTGAGACCAAAGGTCGCAGAGAGGTATTTCTGCCGACCATCGATCGTGCCAGGACTAGACATTGGTACGCCAGTCGAATACAGATGTTTAGCAGGTAAATCGGCATCATTCACACTCCCACATGGAAAGACATTTGCCATAGTGTCATCTCCGATATCTACATGCGGATGTGGCAAAAGGAAAATGCAATACGCAATAGTTCACGGGGTCACTAGATTGCCTGTGGGATGCCGGAATGGGAGGAGCCAAACACGAACATCATTCGCAAGACTCCTGTTGTGAAGACTGCAAAGCATCTGCCACCTGCTCGTATCCTTCGTGTGGAGGGTGTGCCTCGATGGGCGACCAGTGGAGCGGAGGTGGGTAAAGAGTTGTGATGGCTTCCCGCTGTCGCCAGTGTAGCGGCTTGAGACTCGTCACTCGGTGGACGAGGGGATCTTGTTAGGTCGCATACATGTATTTTATGAAGCGGAGGCAAAATTTCTGACTCGGCTCAAATGTCCGTTTGTGCGCAAAAGCCAAACACCCACCCACACCGGTATTTACGCATTTTTTTTTTAACTTTTGAAATTCTATATTCCACTCCCAAATGGTTAACAAAACAAGCATTTCTTTTCTTCACCTTGTTAAAGTTCGTCTTAGCTTGTAGAGCTCTCATTGCAACTTTGTAGTTTATTTGAAACAAAGAGTGGAATTTGTGCCTTTGTGTGTTGCTGTGTTGAGCAGATTTACCTTCCTCGTTACTTATAACCGCCAAGTAAATCGGATTTTTTATCATAATTTCGACTTTACTTGATCTGCCTACTCCATTAAAAAAAAACAAAGAAACAGTCGCACGAATTGATGCGTGAGGCGGCCTGTTTTTTGTACAGTCCAAAGTAAATGAAGGCGACGAAACTTCCCTGTCGCCATGCGGGACTCTCCTCCCTCCCTTGCAGTAGAAATTGAAGAGCAAAAAAAAAATTTGGTTGATACCTAGTTGAAGGGAAGGAGTGATTAACTTCCTCCTTCCAATCCTCAGAGGGAAAAAGGTGCGTGATAGCGTTAGATTTCTTGATACGCCTCTTTATTCCCTTCACAAGACAACAGATTAACTGTGTGCCTGGGTGGAGACAGTCGCCCAGGGGATAATTACACCTCCTCAGTTTTTTATCGAAGCAATTTGCTCTGTCACATCACTTGATCAGTTGTGATTGCGACTTTGTGCAATGCTGCAAACCCCCTTCTAACGATCGTTCCTCTGGGATGGGGCATTGGGATGCTGTCTAACGGCGTCTCCGACGGAGTTGTCCCTCAGTGGCCAGACAACTTTATCTTATTTTATTCCATTTTTTGTGTGTTCTCTTTCTTTTCAATATTTGGGTAGCACATTTGGCTGCCAATTGTAGTGCATAAATCGGAGAGAAAAGAAAAGGAGTGTAATTTCGTGTTTGAGTATATTCATCCACACTGGCCACTAGGGGACCAAAAAGGATTGACAAAATATTTAACCTATTGCTGCGTGAAGTAACACGAATTTCTCCTACTTCCCACTGTTTAAGAAGAGGGCTAAGGCAACAACTTGTTGTCCATGGTGATAACCAATCTTCCCTACTTTTAAATTAGCACTGAATTGTTTTCATTCTAAATTGAATTCGTTCTTGTGACGGTCGCCAGTTTTTAGTCCTCTTCTTCTTCTTCTCTTTTGCGCCACTTTAAGAATCCGTGCAAATAGTTTGATAAGGCCTTTAAGTACTTCACTGTTTAAGTTAAGGTATAACACAAAATAATGACGACTTAGTCTATTTCCTCTGCTACTTAAATAATTTCAGCGACTAATGCATGGCAGAATTTTGGTTGGGTGTTTTATTTTGTGATTATCACCTCGAAAATTGAGAAGCCTGATCCAAGTGACACTGTAAATGGTAAATTTGTTACATCACCTCAGATTTTAGTGAGACATAACCAAAACTAAATGTGTAAATAGCGATTTAGTAATGCATTTGGAGTACGATTATGAGTAATGGCAAAATAGTGACCTTAGATACAACAAGACGCAAAGAGTATAGAATTAAAAATATCCACAAGCACGCACACAAAGAAGAGAGTTAGTGGTTATGGTAGTAGTTGGAAAGAGGTAGCAAAGAAGAGGTGGATGGGTAGGCTGGTGTGTGGATGGATGGTTTCATGAATGCTCTGGTGGATAGGCAGATCAAACGAGAATGGTGTGCCATTCGGCCACTTGTTTGCGTGGATTCTCGATCGCCTTACTCCAGTGCTCCTTCGCCTTGTCATTACCGCGACAACCAATGGTGACACGACCGATCACCCTGCTTGGAGAGTCTCGCTCCCAATTCACTAATCGAAATTCCAACCTGATATCTTCCAATTTGGCATTGGGAGGTATTTCCAGGGCAAAAGCCTCATTAAACACAGGATTTGATGTTCGTTTTTTGACGTGGGTCTTCTTTTTGGCAATGCGTCTGTCGTTCTCCATGAAGTAGAGCTTTACGTATGGATTTCCTGCGGATTGAAGAAAGATACTGCACCATAATTTAACGAAGCTTAAACCTGATGTGGTTGCTGACTAATTGGAATTGACACTATTTCCAGCAGTTGACATACTTACAGTGCATGCACGTGGGCATGAAAAAGGGTATCCGCATCTAACTTATTTTTTGCCCGCGGGGGAGGCTAACTCGCAAAAGAGGAGCACTGACGCGCACGACCAAGTTTGTCAACTCAAGATGCATACCCTGGATACTGATTCAAAGCTAACACGGGAATGACAGCAGACACTTGCATTTTTATTGCCTCCTCATTGATCTAAATACATCACACGGTTTTAAAATACAATGAAATGTGCACTAGCCTTTCGACAACTAGGGAACCGTAGCATGGGTGGGAAAGGATTGCACATGCGTAGCCAAAATAAAACTCATTTTGACAACAAATAAAACTTGTCGGTTTTAGAAATGCTCAGCATGAATACTAATCCGAATTAAGTAGTATCATTCGTCACAAGCGCAAAAATTAATCAATTATACTTGGCTGATTTCGGGAGCATGTAACAAAAAAATCTTTCCTTTTTGAGTACAGCAAGTAATTCTCCAGGGACGGCGTCGCTGGTGCAAAGTATAAAAAGCACATTACTTTTTGTCGAGTAGTGAAACAGCGCCATAGCTTTCATTTAGCGAGAGATGGTTGAAAGCATCTAACCATTTAGCACGCACAAACTCTTTCATGAGAAGAAGAAAGCTATTTCGAATTCGAGGCCATTTTTGGCAAATAAACAAACAGGTGTGAAATTTGAGCCATCTTTTGAGACTGAAAAATAACACCACCTTGTGGTAAAAGTACGCCTCTGCGTACTTTTTGCGCTACACAAGAGTTTGGTTTGACAAGAACTGTCGATTCAAAATGTTTACTAGTCAGCCACTCCTTGCTACCCTCATGCATCCTCTTGGTACTTCAAGTTTCGCTTCTGGCATATTAACGTCAGGTACTATGGCTGCCGTCTGGACGCAATAAAGGTCAAGCCTTTAGTTCCTACTTAGAGTAAAAAAATATTGCTTTAAAATCCCTGAATTTAGAATGCACAAGCTGCCAGGTTGAAGATTCTTTTTTGCATGTGAGCCCACTAGCGAAGTGCTAAGATGGTTTATCAACCATTTTATTACCTGATGAATTGGCGAGATCAACCTTGGGAAGGCCTTCTGCTTTGAGGACAACTGCAGTTAAACGACTTGCCGCAGGCAAGTAGCAGAGGCTTAGCAAAAGCATGCCACGGTTCTTATCTGAGGGCTAAAGAAAATTTGGGCGTAATTATTTATACCACTGATATTTCGTTCAAATCTGCTGTCATAGCGTGTGTAGTTCCGACCAACACACCTTAACAGCATTTATAATCGCAATTTGTAGCTTTTGGAGATGACGATGGTGATGATAGTATGGCATGCGACTTACACTGAATTTCCGTCTCAGTATGTCTCTAGTGACGGTCACTTCCTTGACAAGATTAAGCTCCAGATCACCAAGCGTACAGACAACCTCACCGATAACGGAGTCGCGAGAATGTCGATCGAATCCAACTACTATGAAATGCAGGGAGCCCGCCTTCAGCAGACTTAGCGGAACTTTATCCATCGTGAAAACTTCCCCATAGAAGGGATTACTTGAACCCCTCACCACTCTCGTTTTAACTCGATGTCGCTTCTCTGGCAGTAGTTCAAGCTTCACGTAGGAATCGACGGTGTTCAAGCTGGAATCAATTTGTGGCAATTCCACACAACGCAGAATGGAGACCTGCAACTCCTGAATATTATTGTCATATGCGACTGTAAATTGAAGTTTGCCATTTCCTTTGATTATATGATTTGTGGCGGAAGTATGGACTCCCGTTTCACTGACAGGTTTATCCGGACTCGGAAGATGGTGTAGCGAGTTTAAACCATTGCCAGCTACTGAAGAACCTGCCCAAGATTGGGTGTAGGAACGGGGCTCGTCTAGAAGCTGCTCCTTGCCAAGATTTATGGTGTGATGAACTTCTCGTCGCGAGGTGTTCCATCCACCGTGGATGATGGTGCGGCGTCGACGAATTAATACGTACGCAGTGATTCCCACAGCCAGTACAAGAAAAGTGAAGGCAACTATGAATCCAGCAGTGGCGCCAGGATGCTTCATCAGTATGGATTCTGATGTGACTAAACGACCTAAGTAAGTTTGAATAATAAGCATCATATCGGATGGCTCTCCATACTACAAAGTCGAAGGAAGGGTATACATTTGTCACTTTATTTTTAGCGTGACTAATGGAATTTAGTTTTTGTTGATTTGGGAGAGGCGAGAGTGAAAAGAACGCAGAATACACGTTGTTATGTGCTAGCGGAAGGGACAATTCAGTCCTCATCTGAATTATGTAGGTCAGTCGTCTTATTCTCCATTGATTGTCCTCAGCCAATTGCAATTTGAACACAACCATAAAATAGGGCAGAAGGTAGATTCTAGGCGCATATGCTAAAGTATCCGATATACTAATCCACTAGAAAATTCATTGAAATATCGTAACTACTTAAGCTTAAAATCACTTGTATACGCTAAAATGGATAAAAAGGGGACACGTTGTAGTTATAACCAATTATAGAAAATCAAATGTTTGACCTGATTTGCTGTATATTATGCGAATCATATATTTTAACAAAAGGTCATTGGAACTAACGAACAAATTTCAAGGTCACTTTTCGATGGCGCTAACAAAAGTGCGCAGCGAATGAACTCCTTTCCTACGCATAAATTTCTCAGATTAGCCTTTTAGTAGGAGGCGGAATAGATGCTTATCTTTTTTCCTCGAATGACGCAAATAGTTAATGGCTGTTTGCGGCTACCTGTGCTCAAGAATGAAGGGATGTACTGAAATGAACTTTGTTTAATGCATGTTTGAAATACATGGTACTTTGCATAACTCGCGAAACATAGCAAGGAAACTTATGGCTATGCAAGTACTACTGGCGCGGTGCAAAATCAAGGTAAAATTAAAGATTTTGGACGAAATTGGAAATAAGAACCTGTGATAAATGCAGGGACCTTTGTTTATTTCCACAATGATGGGAAAATTCGAGCAAATACGAGTACTTCTCGGTTGGTTAATAAATGCAGGGGAGTGGGGTGGAAACAAACTATTTGCAAAGAAGGGGTTAAAAAGTAGGCTTAGTTCGCTACAATCAAGACACAATCCTGTCTGTATATTGACGGAATCACAACAGATAGTATCTAGCAAAGTGGTAGAGGGAGACTGAAAGTCCTACCTCCATCGGTCTGCTTCATTTTCCTTCACTACTTGTCGGTTTTACGTCCACACAAATGGTGGATGATCGCCCATGCGGCAGCGGGAGAGCTGTATCTCACTCGTTCACATACAGTCTAATTTTATCCCTCTCCATCTCTCTTCCTTGCTTTCTGATTGGTTGAGTGGACGGTGTCCCCGCCTACGCACGTCCATCGCGCGCTCACACTCTCACCACGAGTGCAACGACGCGTGCGAGCGCCGGAGGACAGTTAGCAGTTTAGGCGCAGTGAGAACTTAAAATTAGTGTGTTGTCACTTCGACACTAAAGTGCATTTAATGACCGAGAATGGCTAAGTAGTGACCCGAGTAGAACATTTTTTTTCCATAATGAAGTGTCACGCAGCTTCTTATTCCTTTTATTTAATAATTAAAGTGAAGGGGAAGTCTGAGGTAGTCTAATTACTCAAAACGACTTTTGTGACCTTTTAATCACACATTTTTTGGTATGATATTAAAAATAGAAAGACCAGTTACCTTTAGTTACCTTAATTTTTTCAGGTGCCTCCATGGGATAAGGGATTAGCCACACCTTGCCCACCCACTAAACAGATTCTTTGATGTCGTGGAATAAAAGGTTCCAATCTTCAGAACTGCTTACCCCCAACTTGACGCTCACAAAGGCCGATTGGTCCGGCATCACTGAGATTTCCAAGTTGCACCGGGAGGAAATGCCAAAGGGAGAAAAAATGCGAATGAGGCAGTACTTCGCAGGCCACTGCAGACGTACGGAACTAGTAGTCGCCTAACCAACTGACTCGTTCTGGTTTAGTGAAGGCAATGAATATGTTATCACCTAGCCTTTGCGGTATGTCAAGAGCTCCTCAGATAGTACTTGCCTCTAGCAAAATTTTCCTGTAAATAATTTAAAAGGCAATCCACTGCGAGTGTGCACGAAATGAACAAAATTGCCTAACAGTAAGGCAACACATCGGGTGTTGGATGTAAGGTGAATTATAAAGGGACGAAGGCCAACCCTCATTATTAAATGATCATTTAATGGACAACCCAAGATCTACTCACGCTATGCATGACTTCAAGTTAACTTTGACGCCTTCTATTTAGGTAAGGTTTAAAAGGCGTCAAAATCTAATGCCACTTCGATTCAACCACCGATGAAGAGTCAATAAATGATTCAATGTTTTATGAAACTTACCGTCTTTTAAAATGTATTTTGCCACCATGATTGACAAGACTAATTTCCAAGGCGTCGAAGCAAATTTACGTCTTGCCTGTCAAGCAGTATTGCGCAGATCGGCAATAGGTTGCAAAATATATGAACGTTGGTACTCTGCGAGTAAGGTCATCATCAAGGTCCCGGTAAATTGTCATTTTGATGTAATCGAAAAAGGTATCCAGAGTCAGAGACTTTCGGATTCATTTAAAAAGAAGTGGCTTATAAGAAGTATTAAAGAGTGAGGAGGCACATTCAAATTTAATCCAGACATTTTCTGAACTGAGGATTGCTGTGCCTCAAGGTAGAAGCAACCAAAACCGGAAGCATCATTGATAGACGAGCATGCAACATTAAAAGTCTTAAATCCTATAATCCTTCCCCACTGAGGGTTACTGCCTGTCGTAAAGAATTGGGAGTTAGTATGGCTTCGCATGCAAGTAGTGACTTTGGCTTTTGCAGATTATCTTGTGACCAGCTTAATGACTGACAAATCCCTCCACCCGATGCCTGCACCACAATTTCAAGGCGTTATTACAACTCCGATCATTATCCTGTGAACTTACCGTTCACAAAAGCCCGCTGTTTATGCTCTAAGGAAAAACTTCACTTTCTGCTACAGCCAACCAATGCGGCAGCTTGAGATAATGATGCCGATCTAGGAATACGAAATCATGGTCATGACTCTTATTGACAACGTAATGAAGGACTGAGGGCTCATATAACCGAAATTTCAGGCTACAAGGCTAAATAATGAGGAGGTGCATTTAGCGATTTTTGATTGGCTGTGGTGCTACCACCACATTACTGACCAATCAGGTGAAGGGATTCAATGAGAGTGCTGTAAGTGTTTTGGGCAAAAGTACCAATACGGTAGCCTCGAAACTTTAAAGTAGAAAAGCCATTTTTCAGTCTCAAAAGTGTTGGACTAAGGGATTTCATCAGATGTGGACCTAGCCCTCCTACTGTGAGAATGCTTCTGATCAAATTGAATTGTGCAAAGAACTCGCGGCCAGTAACCATTTCTTTATGGCCATGGCATTGTCCTACTACCGCTGCAAAATTATGAGTTTTGGATTTCCGATTCTTCATCTTTAAAATGAAGTGTACTTGAAAGGTTTGACAGATCGCGATTGCTAAAACACCCTCCTCGTATTTGCTTTTATTGCAAAAACAACCCATAAAAATTTTTATCAGCATATAATAAGCCAACTTGACAAGCATCAACTTTCTTCATCCAATCTATCATTATATAATAGCTTAATTTTGAATGATCAAAGTATCAAGTGCTACGGCCTAATGACTTTGCTGTTGGATGGGTTAGTGTGGATTGCATAGACTTTGCAAAGGCAGGCCAGATTAATGCTTAAAAAAAACACTCACTATCGACCTAAACGCCAGCCTCCGGATACAAGAAGCTCACACTCGAATCATTGACACCATTTTTTCCTTCTCGATTTTACACTCTCAAATGTTAAGACACAAAGGAGGTTTCATCCTTCCTCATACACTTCTACACAAACGCCATGCATATTTTACCATTACCTAAGTTTGACATTGCTGTAAACATTAAGTCTGGCGAATTGTCACTTGGAAAAGCAGATTTGACAATTTCCTTACTACTGGTTCTGTGGAGCCAACCACTCGAAGAAGGTACGCATCTTTCGCAGCAGCAACTTTTGACTTTTTGAATGGAGACCGAGTTAGATGAAATCTGGTAGAATTGGACGGACGGACGAAATGGAGGATTGCAGAAATGGTAGACGGAAGACCATGGTCCAGGGCGGAGCCTAATTACTTAATCATACTGTCCAGAAAAAAACTAAGTCATTACAATCAAGGTTTACGGCGGTTAAGACCGGTCTCTTTGCTCTTCGGCATTCGCTTTTTTCGTAAACCAGAAAATAAAAGGCAGCTAACGCCGGAAACAGTTTGAATACACCACAAAAGCCAAGCATAGTAGTAAAACTAATCTCTGTTGATGAGGATGGGAATGGATAAATACACTGCCAATAGCATCCTACCGAATCACCACAGTCTTACCCTAATAGATCTAAACAGAACATTTCGCTCCCAAAATTGTAGAGACTACTAAAAGTTCCTCAACCTGCACCCAATCAGTTATGGCACAGCGACCACGATGATTGCCTCCCCCTGATTGGTCAGCTATCAGGCGATCGCAACACAGCAAATCAAAACTCGGTAACGAAAGCAACTCACGTCTCTGCACTTTGACCATCAGAGGTGAAGGTGCCTTTGAACTGCACAATTTCAGCCACTGATGCAATATCAGTGACATCAACCGCCTTTTATACTTTTTGCGCGTAGCTAATGGAATCCCCTATCATATGTTTATGCCTCAACGACCTCATAAATGCCTCTGATTGGTGCACCAGTCAGTTGTAGCTGCAGGCAAACCTTATCTTCTATGAGCACACAGTTTCAATTCTCAGTCAGACTGCAGAACAGAATTACGTGGCTGTGAGGAGGGGTGGAGGGAGGCTCACATTAAAAGCCTCGGCCAAACCCTCGTGACCTCAAGGCAATAACTTCGACCTTCCACTTGTAATTGATGTGAGCATAAATTGGATCGTTGAATAATTCCAATTTATTAATATCAAGAGTAATAGACGTACCAGTCTCAAAAAAGATTTGAAGCATTTTTGGGTTTAACCTATACTGTATTGAGAGGAAATAATAAAGATTGGTGTGCTGATGAGTTTGCCCATATGCAGACCTTATGATGGAAAAATATGAAAAGGTGACTGGAGAACTCGGCCAGGAAGCACAGAAAACTGAGTAATTGTCTAACGCCTCCAAATCAATTTAGTATAATTGTTACCTCCAAAACAGCACATTGTTGTACTACCTTGTACCCCGCCCAAAGAAAAACCATGGATTTTTTCTTCACAAACAACATCGCCTTATCAAAAAGCAAAAAATAACTTCAGACAAAAGAGTCACTGCTTCAAAGAAAATTTTGGCCCAGTCGTAGTACTCCACACACCCGACGCAGCATGCTCAATGCAGGAGTCGTAAATACCTTCCAAGGAGAGTCGATGCAGCGTAATACTCACTGCGTTAACAATAACGGCAGGAGGCGGAGCGCCCTCTGTATCTATCAATCTGCTTGCTGCAGTGTGGAGCAAGAGAGGAGCAAGATGAGGAGACAGAAGACAAGCCTCATGGAGATGGTCTAGAGCAGCGGAGGCGCCATAACCCTCCAAACAAGGCAAATAGACCCGAGGAAGGACGCCGTGGGCTAACTGAGGACTATGGCGAAGGAGGCGGAAGAGGAGATTCAGCAACTGAGGATAGATTGAGAGCTCAGTTGCCAACGCGGAGCTGCTGCTGCTGCTGCTGCTGCTGCTGCTGCCATGCCGACTGGCCCCACGAATAATAAGATCCTCCAGTTCTGACTGGAAAAGACAGCGCGCAGTTTATATGGCCTTACACAGCGACCTGCTATTGCTACTGCTTGGCAATCATAAAATCCTATAAACGCTGCCCATACAGGTCACTTCATTCTCCCCAATTTCACTTCCCTACTTGCTATCGAAGTCATTCCTCTCGAATAAATGCTTTATAGACGCCTTTAGAAAAGTCTCTAGAGGACTACAATAGAGAAGAAGGGGTCATAAGCGAACCTGGCCTGAGGGAACAATAAATCCCTACATTAACAGTTAAAAACTGCACCTAAATGACCGAAAAAGAGGGGTAAAACTACCATTGTTTTTTTTTCCATTTTCTACAATGTGAGCAGGCACTAAAGGGAGGTAGAATCTTGATTGCTTCCTTTACGACTAACGCTGCCACATGCAATCTAGCCACTAGGATAAACAGCCACGCAAAATAGACAAGTCTTGTATCCCCAATGAGCAGGGAAGCAAATTGGGGAGTGGACGCTGTCAGCCACTTTTTATAATCACTGTGACACAAGCGCTTGAGCAAAGAATCCTCGTAGGTAAAAAAAAGAAAATATGACAGTTTTGTGCCTTACAGTTGGAAGCGCTTTAAAAGAACAAAAAAACTACAACACATCATCTTGTCAACAAAAATTGGGAAACTTACTTGAAAGTGGACAAGGAATTCCACCTTTCTTGAGGTAAGGACATCAAGATCGGAGATGATAGTGACGACCTCTATAGAGGAGAAAAGTAAAAGGGAAAAGACTGATCTCCTACGAATGAGGTGTCGATAGCTGCACTTGCATTGCCATCAAGACGGCTGGCAATGATCGGAGAGGAGTAAAGCCTCAACTCGTGAGCAGTTTATGCTTGGTTAAAGGCTAAATTTCGCTAACATATAGTATCAAATCAAACAGATCCACCAAAACGCCAGGTATTTTTGTAAACTTTTGTCCAGATCGGTGAAAACCTGATCGGCACAATTCGATCGCGTAGTTCCACACGAGAGAAGGACGATAACTCCTGAGAAGACGAGCTGTTCAAAAATGGAGATCAGTTGAATTAATAGAGGATTTGGTGTCAAGCGGCCTTCAAGATGACAGGTAACCATTGAAATGCTTCAGCACTGATTAAACTGATTCATTTTATGCTACATAATTCCATTCGTTTGATTTTTTGCAAGATACAGGAGACAAAGGCAAAACGAGGGCCTCCAGACGCATACGTAACGAATTACGGCAACAAAAAAAAACCGATTTGCTTATAAACCCGCCGCCTAGAGCCCTGGTTTTTTAAACACCGATGAAACACGGAAAGCCTCGGGCAGAAACAATGCGATGTCTGCCTGCCTGTCTCCCGACCATACCAACGAGAGCTAATCAAGCGGGAATGCCAAACAATGTCAGAAAGCAATGGTCCTAGCAACGTGAAAGAGTTGTTTTGATAGGCATAAAAAAAAGAGATATGATCAAAATAGTGGAAACCGTATCGCGTGGAGCGAAGATTAATAATGAACAAAGAGGACGATGTAGTTTTAAGCCTCTGCCAAAACTTCACAGGAAGGGTCAGTAAGGCCGCTGCACCTGTAGATATGTCACCCTAAAGGGCCCAAGTTTTTTACGACCGCTAATGTAAAGCGAGGGCAAATTGGGCGTTTTAGCTCACTCTCATACATCAAAGCCTACTTACCAGGCCCTTTAAGGTACTTAATCAAGAAGTAGAGGTAACTAATACAGGCTACACAACTTTGAGGAGAAGAATAAACGAGAAAGGATGATTTTTCAGCACTTTAGTATTTCAGCTTAGGAGCAACATTTGGTCAGAATTTGAAATTTCTAATAAGAGTAATTACGACGGAAGTGGGTTAAAGCGATCATCTCAAGGCAATTGCCCAACATTCAACGGTAGAAAGCACCAAAGTAACAAACAGGCTTTCGAGACCATTATATGACCAGAAGGGTGGCCGAAAACACTGCCGTCCCAAGTAGTTTGAGCATAAAACGTCGCGTCGCTAGAAATCACCTCACGAACACGTCAGTTCTATTCCTAAACCGCTTGATTAAAAGTGTGCAGTTAAAGGCGATACCAATGAAAGTCAATCACTACTTTAGGAAGGAAGAGGAAAATTGAATTCATACATCATCAAGTCTCCATCACGTTCTAGCTGTTAATAAAAAAGGCTTCTGTACATACTCAGTAGCTGTTTATGCTTTAGTGAATAAAAAAAAAGCTCAATGAATAACACCGTCTTCAGCAGACCACACACGCAAAGCGTAGTCTTCTCACAGGATGAAATAGCAGGTCCCTTAGAGCTTACCGTAGGCGGATTATTTGAATCGTTTAAGCGTGTGCTTGGTTGTCTAACAAATGCTAAATCCCAAAGAGCCTTATTCTACCTCACGACGGTCTTTGGAACTTCCACCCATCATCGGCTCCCTCCAGCCTACACCCAACAGCGTCACATTGTCCACCCACAACTCATGCAAAATGACTTAATGGTTAACTGTTCCTTGGCGTCGATAATGAGCGCTTCTTTGTGTCACCTATTCTAAGTAATGCGAATTTATTGAGCTAGGAATGGAATGGAACTCGACCCATAATGCAGACATGTTCAAGCTATATCTCACAGAATAAGGAGTTCAAGATAAGAAGTAGGGTGAAACACACACAAACAAACCAAACCAAAAACCGCACAAATTTTTCGGCCTCGTGATTGATTGTGCCCACATCCATTGCATCAACATGTGCAGTCAGGTTTACGTTCAAGCCCAAGTATGACCGTCTAGATGTTGTGGCATGATTTCTGCATAAATTGTTGTTCCACAAAGAAAGGAGAGAGGTGTGGGAAATGCTCTCACGTGTTCAAACCTACTCCATTCTTTATCCCGGTCGGAGCATACTATACAAATCGTTGGAACGCATGGAGACAACAGTTGAACCCACTAAACCAATGCTATGTATTTAGCCAATCAACTCAGACAACTGCAACAATTAGCTTATTTAGTTGAGATGAGTTCATTACTTAGGTCAAGGAGGAAAGCCTGTGAGGGCGCAAACCCACAAAGGGAGTGAAATCGAAATTGTTCAGTTGCAGCTGCACAGTTTTGTAGCTAGCATATCGAAGTTAGTAATTGAAGTAGAGTACAAAGATCAGGGCAAGAGGTGATGTCTGTTTACGACAATCCAACGATCCATCTTCCTCCTCCTTGGTTCAGAACAACTACATGGTTTGAGCAAACGGCCAAAGAAAAAAGGGCTCGAAAATTTGACTGATTAACGACATCTCCATTCAATAATCTGACCTCACACCTTTCTGCTTAATCACGATCTTAAACTCGTCCCTAATCTAACCACTTAGACGAAAAAAAATAATAAGAGGCTACAAACCCTCAGGATTGGAAGGATTTCTTAGCCGCTGAATAAAGGGTTGGAGAGAGGAGATAGGACTACTGTGTTTCGAGGACGCATTGGGCAGAGGAGCGATGGATGAAGACTGAAGATCCAAGAAAGGAAGAGGCAATGTACACTCTGCCGCCAGTGGAGCAAATTCGTGCATGGATTCTGCCAACTCTGCCAACTCCCGAGTTCGAGGCATTCCACCGCCACTCTCACCACTGCCACCAAGGAGGCCATTCTCGGTACGCGCCCATCGTGCTGAGCTCGCGTAGGCTAGTAACAACCTCGCCAGACGTCGGGCAAATCCACCCGCCATCTTTGCTGCATGATTTGGGTAGCTGGCGGCTGCATGAATCAAGCTGGAGAGAATCCCATCAATGGTACCTCTTAAAAATCAAGGGAGGGAAAAGAACGCATTAAGATTATTTATAATGACACTATCCACAGACCTTGAACGAAAATTTGTAAAGGTAGTAACTAAACTACTGCCGCTACTAAATGATTTTGACCGGGATCCCCACTCTCTTACGAAATTACAAACGGATTTTGAACTCCCCTCAAGGCAGCAATGGCTCATACGATAGAAAGGTAACAGTTATAATGGAAAACCTAAATTTGTTACAAATGAGCGAATCCGAGGAGTTTCACAGTGAAAGGCTCGTCAATGCCACTCTCAGCTCAGGCCAAGCAAAAAGGCACGAGACTGTGGTGACATCCTAAAGAGCTGCCACAATGGTTGACTCGATGTTGCACATCCTTCCATGCCACAATTGTGTCTGTGTCAATAAACTGTTAGGAATGGCCAAATTCACAGAAGTCCACAATGAACGGGTAATCGAAAATGCGTCCCTCCAGTGGGTAAATGAGGTTTGAAGACTCCGAAAACACCTTTAAATACAGAGTTGATGGCACTCATTCTAAGACTCTCAATTGTTCTTCATGATAGCAGTTAAAATTTTTCCTTGAATAACTGGAGAAAACATGGTAACTTCATCAAAGTAATATTGCTTCCATAACCAAGGTTAAAATCAGCTTTAAAATGAAACCGGATGCAGTGGATTAAGTCAGATGTACGCATATCCGGAATGAACAAACGTATGTATGAGTAATTTGTAAACGATTTAGTTGCTGTGACTTGAGGTCCGCAGATCATAAAAAGTTATGCACGTTATCACAAATCACCAAATTAAACCTCTTCAACTTAGTAAATTAACACAAGGAGAAACGCAGGTTT